>JAVRXN010000009.1:46761026-47023526 GCA_033556935.1 Timema podura
CCTTGCGGTCTTTTTTCTACACACTTAGTTTCCATTATTTTCTTTGCATCCACATTACATACCTCTACCATCTCAGTCTTGCTTCCTCTACTATCTCATGTACTCTAACATCCACATTACACGCCTATACTATCTCAGTCTTGCTTACTCTACTGTCTCATCTACTCCAACATCCACATTACATGCCCATACCATCTCAGTCTTGCGTCCTCTACTATCTCATGTACTCCGTTGTAGCATATCACCTAAATTAAAATGACATCTACAAACTGTAATCCGCACAAAATGCTAAACTACAATAAGGGAATCAGAAGAAGACGATTAATAATGATGTATTTAGCAATAATATCGTTTGTATTCTACTTACATTACGTGTATGTTCCCGGATACGATCACCATGCTTTCACCAACTGTTCTGCTAGCAGGGCGGAGCAAAGGCGTGACAGTTTCAACACACGTCTAACCTCTTGACCTCAACATTGAAGAAATACATGGCAGTCGTTGGTTCGTAGCCACGAACGCGAGCGACGACCACTACGCCCCTAGTGGACTTCCTTGGAAACTCTTTCTCCCCCGTTCCAAAAACCCCTCCCCTTTACTCCCTATTCCCTTGTTTACCTTGCCCAATTTGCTAGGCAAGAAAAGAGTATATAACGGGGGACTCCTAGGTTCACAGATTGTAGTTCATCACTTGGATATCTTCGAAGAAGGAAACTCTGCTCCAGCACCTGTAGAAGATACTGCTTACCATGATGGTTAGGTCGTGGGTGTCATCTCCTCGACGCCGAGGGAATCCCGTTTATTGATCCAAGTATTCAGTTGTTTTCAAAGTCCTTCAGACTTGTTGAGTTAGTCAATATGACTATGTAAGTTTTTGTTAGTCAAAAGTGGCTATGAGATTAGTCTCACGTCCATCAGACGTGTTTGCTTTAGTCTAGATGATTTTTTCCCTTATTCGTTCTTCAGACGCTATGTTTTAGTCATAGTGACTAAGTTTAGTTTTTGAGTATAGCTGATTTAATTTTCTGCTAGTCAGAAATTTTGACTACATATTTTTACTATATCCAAATGATATAGCTTAAATACAGGAACCTTGAGCTCTATATGTAATAGGACCCAGGCTTAAGAGTCCTCTTCTTCACAAGTTCATTCTTCCACTCTAAGTCCATAAGACTTCACGATATCACATGACGCCGTGGACGTCATGCTCTTATGTTCAAATTTTTGTATGGCTACAAGCAGGTTGTCTAACACCTTTACATGAGGACCTAGTTAGGTCAGTATCTCACAGCGCTCTAGTTGGCATCTCTTATTCTGTGTTATTATTTTGGGTGCGCAAAGTGCGGAACACGGCTAAGTTTGTATGGTGGCTCGCATAGATAGTACTTTCTTTCGCCCCTTATTTGGCTCTTCTTATGATTTAGTATTTAATGTTGGTGTATACTAAACTTGATGTTTACCCCAGGCAGTGGGTATTGACATAAATGTACTATTGAATGCTCTGGCAGTACCCACTGGGAAAAGACCAGCCGTAGTACTATTTAGTGTAGACACCTGGTTGCTTTTTAGCCATTTGCTGATTTAATGGACAGTCCTTCCTCTTACAATATCTGAAACAGTTCTTTATCACAAGCCAAGTCAGCTAGCTAGAACGAGCTTCGGTTAACAACTCTAAAATTATAGGATCTGTTGTCACATCTTTATTTGTATTTAATTCACCATGTTTTCTGTTTAGACCCTTCTGGTAGAAGTCAGGCGCTAGTCCGGCTGTGTTGGAATCCATTACTCTCTGAATACGTAACGTCCTTTCGACGGTTACCGTGTCGTCTTGGACACGTATTCTCCTGAGCCACGGGAAGTTCCTATAATTTTGGAGTTGTTAAATCCCATATTATTTGCCTGTTGAAAACGTAATATTGTTCATCTAAGAGTTACTAGTTTTCCTTTGCCTATTTAACGGACTTCAACCACCGTTACTATTCTTTGGTCCAACTTTCTATTTTCTTTTACCAATTGTAGCCCGATGTCAACTTATATGTTATTGTATAATAAATCTATTTTTGTTACCTATCTAATTCTTTCATTGTTATAAAATATGTTCCTATTTCACATTTATATAAGATGTATTCACCTTAATACTATCCCGGGTGACCATAATCCTCATTACATGCCTATACCATCTCAGTCTTGCTTCCTCTACTATCTCATATACTCCAACATCCTCATTACATGCCTATACCATCTCAGTCTTGCTTCCTCTACTATGTCATGTACTCCAACATCCTCTTTACGTGCCTATACCATCTCAGCCTTACTTTCTCTACTATTTCATGTACTCCATAATCCTCATTACATACCCATACCATCTCAGTCTTCCTTCCTCTACTATCTCATGTACTCCCTGTACCCCTACTCTTTCCCAGATAACTTAATTCCTAATCCTTTATCTCCTCGTGACAGCTAGCATGCTCTTCACAAATAACATTCCCTTGGCCTCCACTTTATAATCTCTCTTACATTCAATGCCCATGTTTTTGCTGCATACATTGGCTAATCTTTTGCTTTCCTGACTAGTGAACGAGAAGTTGGAATTATTTGATTATGATTTTCATTAATGTAAAATATTGTGCTTTCAAAACATATTTTTGAAACTGAACGAAAAATAAATAAATTAGTTTTTGATATTTTCAATCTATTAATTTGATTTTGTAAAACGAATGAATGAAAGTAATTATAAGGGCAAAAATATATGCTTACAAAATAATGGGTAAACATGACAAATTGTTTTTAATGTTGTTTTTATAGCATTTATTGACTTTTTTCATATAGCACTAAATAAAAGTATGTCTAGTGTATGGTTTATACTATGTAAAACATAGCAATACGTCTTCAAAGGTAATTTCAGGTAAATTGTTTTATTTTCATTGTTTTCATCTCCACTTTTAAACTTAGACGAATGATTTCCCTAGTTTTTTGAGTAAAACCTCTCTGTCGAGTTCAGACGGATTCTTTTATTAAGACAGTTTATGTTTTAGTATAAATATTTATTTAAATACATATTTATCTTTTTAAAAATTTAATTTTTTTTTTTACTATTCGATGTATTTAACGTGCACTTTCATTACCGACTGATTATATCAGCACATGACTTATTAGCTAACTTAATTCTAGAACAAACAAAACAGCCAGCCCCCGGCCGTTAATTCTTCACTGTGAAAGGAGTGCCACACACCTCCACTGGGGGGGTTGTTCGAGAGAACAAGTACAAGGCAAACAATATTTTACTGAACATACGATAAGTTACAAACAAATGAAGGTACCCATTAATCGGTGTCATGGTGAATTCTCTATGAATACAATATAATACCAAAACATTGAGTCTGTGGTAGAGAAAGCAAGATATAATGTGCAATTAATTATACTCATCATAAATAGCCCTTTTTATTAATTCCAACATTTTGAGAGTTATCTAACACACAAACAACAGGCTGTCTGATTCACCGATTAAGGCGATATTAGAAAGCATATAATAAACTTACAACATTGGCTAGTGAAGTTCTACAAATAGGGGAACTAGGCATCTAACAAAGATCAGAGGTTTTGAAATGGCAGCTCCTGCACAGCAATTGGATAACTTTAATGTTACGAAGGCTTAAATCTCATAACAAACTCGTAAGTGTATAGCTAGAATAATTCAGTGCACCAGCCAATTAATTATAATGTTGACTAATATAGTTCTATTACTCCAATATATACCTGCCAGGCTACTAGGCGACAGCCTTTATATTGTTTCTTGCCCATATGCGCTCGTCTATCAACTGCGAGAACGTCAAGGCCATGAGTAGGGGCAACTAACAAGATCTCACACATTAGGGATAGTTAAGTCCTAATTAGGACTGCACTGATTAAACATAACTTCACGGAGATGCCGCCCTATCAAAACTTGATAGAAAAGTATACACTAGAACGCGGCCGCAATCTTTCATAGTATATTAAGGAAGCCGCCTAAGTGGTGTTAAATAATGACATTTAGATGTGCCTTGAGAGGCCTAACTTGAACACATCTGGCAAACAAGTAATATAAGGAGTGTTCATAAGCAAGGAGAACACGAGACAATTTCTTGGGCAAAGACCTAATAAGGCCATGAACATCAAATAGCTAACACCTAGTTTCTTGGTGCTGACGTTCTCCTGGTAAAAAGGAAAAATGAGTGTTTGAACTTGCTAAAGGACATCTTTGGAGTTGCTAGGCTCAGCACACAACATAATGAGCTACAAGAAGTCGCTAGGCGACTATTACGTAATACCTAACACTGTTTATCAGGATATCCTAAAGCGTGTAGACTGTGTTTACACCTAATACATCTCATCCTAACCACACTAGTCAGCTGTTAAAGCGACTTGAAACACAACAGGTCAAACCAGGTCAACAAGGCGTACACTGCCATAAAAATTAAGTTTTGTTCAGAGGGAACCATATGACCCGTAGTTAATCTACAGGTATAATTATACATTAAGAGCAATTCAATATTAATAGCCATCTAACCTAGAAGTAAAGATAACGATGTCGTTAAGCGACAGATTGCTACGCTGTCAACGCAGACACACATATTACTACACAGTAGAGCTAAGCCAACTTCTTTGCTTGGGTGAACAAACAACAATCAGAAAGTGATTTGTAGATATTACCTTAAAACCCCTTGTGGGTTTATAAAATATGTACACAAACTAACGGACCATCTCTCTAAGTTGAGCAGTTGGACCACAAAGCCCCCCCCCCCCGGTTGTTTATACTCGAAATGGTGGGGTGCTACCTGGCACCGATCGTGGCCACGGTTGAGTCCGACGGCGTCCTGGGTAGTAGAGACCACTTGCAGCTGGTTCTTAACGAAGAAAAACAAAGCTTTTAATATGTACTGGAGCGTAATGAATATAGTTCTGTGTCTAGTTTAGGCGATACATCATGTTAGATAGGCTCCCCGATTGACACCTGACTAGCAACCAGGTGTCTAAGGTTTTCACGTTTGTTATGTTCCATGCGAGTCTGATGGTAGTGCCATAACAGAGAGTAATGATCACCACATTCACGGGCCTTATGACGAGCATATACTAGAACGACATAAACTAAACGCTACTGCAAAACATAAATCCACAGAAAATATTAGCGAACAGCCACTAAAAATCATTAGATCATTTATTAATTAAATCTCGGATCTACGGTTAAACGATGTAAATAAGAAAACATGTATGTACGAGTATTACGCGAGAATGAAGGTTATTCCATAAAGTCTGACCACACCAATTAAGTTCACACCGCAATTGCTCAAATGTATCTGCTAGCCAAGAGAGGTGAGAATTATGTTTTTATGAATAACTCAGTGGATAATTGGTTGATTTTGGCACTTCTTATAACCCTAAATTTGAACCGCAGCTCTAGTTAACACCTGAGACAGCGATTGCTAACAAGGTAAATAAACATGATAGGAGACACTTGAAAGGAAAAGATATGAATGCATTTTAACAAATTAGTTTAATGTAACAAAGGCAGAGAAAGGTACAACAAACATCTTCAAAACGCAAACCAATATATACAGAGACAGTCTTTAGACTGTTCCGAGTTAATTAGCCACACAGGTTGTTAAGTAGAAAATACTATCTAAGCGTGAATATAGCGTGAAGTGCCCATTAATTTGACAGACAGGTTAAGCTATGTAGGTTCCAACCTGTTGGCTGTCGGCTCCAGACATAGATGGATCAGCCGAAAATATACATCAATTTAATAGTACAGGGTAAGTTTCAATTCAGTGTTCTCGACCTTACATTGTCATGAGCTGACGCACGACCAATTGGTCTATACCAGAAACGTTAAATGCATGGCCTGAGTGGTAAACAACAAGGAGGGAGACACCCAGCTCCCACAAGGGAAAAATACATCTAATTGAGAGAAATGCGATTCGCATCAGAAGGGCAGAAATAACCCACAAGCTGTGCACCGAAACTGGTGAGCAACATAATTTAAATATAGTATATAACACGAGCCATGCCAGGTGGCCAGGAATGACCCACAAGTTGAGCACCGAAACTGGTGAACAACACAAGTTAAATATAGTATATAACACGAGCCATGTCAGACGGGCAGAAATAACCCACAAGTTGAGCAATGAAACTGGTGAACAACCTAAGTTAAATAAATCTAACTAGGTATTGCCATTAGGCCCCGAATAATCTGAACAGCTCCTTTCCCAACTAACTGCCTCGCAGAATACAAAATGGTCATACGGGCTAAGATGTGGGAATAATTCTCATTTAAACTATTGGTCTTAAGGACCAAGCAGAAAACATGTGAAATAATAAATGACTTCACGTCAAGTAAACTCAGTCGACTAACTGCCTCACTGACTGTAACATGGCCATGTGGGCTAAAATGTGGGAATTATTCCCATTTAAACAGCCGTCTTAAGGGCCAAGCAGAAAACATCTGAAATACCAACTGACTTCACGTCTAGTGAACCAAGTCATAGAAAGCTAACCTAAACAACAATAAATATTAATAATGAGAGAAACTAATCCTCTCTACAATTTATACAAAAAACTCTTAAGACTCGAGCCTGGCCATATAGCCGCCTACTCCCCACGGACTTGAACGATTAATCAAACTTCATATTACTTTCGGCAGTCCGGTCAGTCCCTCGGTGTCAACATCGTGACCACTGGTTGCGTGAAGTTGAGTTGAAGGGAGAACTTCGGAGAGTTTCGACTATCCTGAAGGTGATTAATAATTGTAATAGTATTTTTTACAGGTGAGCCATGGAGTTTTATAGTGGTTGAACGCAAAGAATCATAGGAAGGAAAGAAGGGGGAAGCAATCCCACTACATGGGATCGGTCACGTGGGTCCAAGTAAACGAGGCTCCAACTGACGAGCAGGCCATGCGCTGCCCTCAGTTGTTGTTGATGCTCAGCCCGGTCAAGTGCAGTGATCCGAGAACGGCGAGGGAGCCATGCAGTATCCGAAACGTGGTATGTAACACATGGAGATTTATATATTAATATACATTAATTAATAGCAATTTTGGACAGTACAGGGCTTAATTGGTTAGCTCGTTACAAAATTTTAACGGATCTACAAACTGTTTACATTGATGGTACATTCGAATACAGTCTAAAATATTTAATCCAATTATTCACTTCCCGTAGCTATTTTAACGGATCGTATTTTTCCCCCTTGGTATTTTGCCTCTTGAAAAATAAAGAAGAAGCGACCAACATAAAATGCTTTAAATCAAACAATGAACTTTGTTCAGAATTTCATCGCCCCTCACAACGTCGTGAGATCATCGTGGAATTTGAACAAGACATTCGCAAGGCTATGCGAATAATTTGACCCAACACTAATGTTTTTGGGTGTAGATTTCACTTGACCTAATATTGATAGGTTAAGGTCCAATTGTTAGGTTTGTTCACATATCACAAGGGTGAAATTGCATTCTGGTCTTCTTTTTTTTTTAGATCCATCCGTAGTTGAAGACTGTTTTGTCTTTGACATGGTATCTGTGGCACCAACTGATGAACGTTTAACAACGTTCATGGACCAATTAAGGACACATACATAATTCCTGAAGCTTCCTCTCCACCAACCGTATGGACTGAATTTTCTGCCACGCCAACATGAACCACTAACGCATACGAAGATCTCCACTCTCACTTAAGCAAATCATTTTATGGTTCTCACCCTTTTATTTTAATTTGTATTCAGTCCTTAATCAATCTTCAGATCGACAAACATACTAGTTTATAGTATAAGTCATAGAAATTCCCTACCAGCCCAGTAAATGTAAGAGAAATATGGCCTTTCTTGAAAATTGGTTTTGGGAATATAAGAACGGAAAATGTTCCCGCCTTCAATGAACTAAGGCTGTATCGGGCTATTACACTAAAAATAGGTTAGTTTTATTTTTGACTTTTCCTTTTGAATTGAAGTGATTTTGACATAGACAAATTTGTGTTACTTTTAAGTCCTTCTAAATAAATATTGATCATTCCTGGTTGGGGACGAGTTGTGTTCTTGACATTTCCCTGGTTCCAAAACATGGAGACGAGATTGGCTGTGATCCTCATCGTACCGGAAATATTTCCTTGAGAGGGATTAAATTGGGGACGAGCTGTGTCATCACCAAATGTTTCAAAATAAAATGTATAATATTTTCGAATTACTTACAGTAAAATATAATGAACCTGAAAGAGACAGGGTATAGTGAGATTGACTGTATAGAATTGACTAAAGATGGAGATAGGTGGTGTGCTTTTGTAAGAACTTTTGACTTCCTAATGCCATATATTAAGTAAGTGAGCATATTAGACTCTCCCATCCGTAATATCCGCATGATTAAAGGAAACGCAAAGGAATTCGCGTAGAGGTTTCATAGGAAATACCATCTAACAGTATACTCAACCGTGATATGAGACTCGCCCTTCCTATTACAGGTAAATTAGACTAAGCGAGCTTGGCACCTAGTCCACGTGTATATTAGTGAAGTTAATTGGTAATTACCCTTAATATCAAGTTATTTACTAGGTATGTTTAAATACCAGGTCTAATTAATAGCGTTATATAAGGGATATAATTTATAAAGTTAATTTTTATAGCAGGTGCACTTGCATTAGCGTAAAAGGAAAGAGGGATAATCCCAATAATAAATCTCGTGTGAACAACTACCCCCAATGCACATGACTAATCAACGAAATATATTATATGACCGACGCCTTAAGCCCCGTTATCACGGGTACGGGTGTGTAGTAACCAGTAGAGGGAATAATTAACATGAATAAAACTCTAAATGTAAATAAGCCAAACTTTGATAGTTTTCCCCATTGAGAGACTTACAAAGAATGACATCTCACATGCATTGCGACCAGTAATATGGAATATTGTTTTATTATTCTTAGGGCCGATTGATAAAAACAATAATTAGAGTCTCCATTTCCATGTTCAATTTCACCATTAACATTTAGGACATGATTGTCGATCAAATCTATGCCTTCCAATTTCACCGGGAAGAGTGTTTTCACATAACTTCCAGATTTCTTTTACCTGCCACAATCGACGTGGGACCGATGGCTTTACTTCCCCTCCGAAGGAAGTTGTGTTACTGATTTCTTATAACTCAAGGAAAAATCCGTCGACTCCGGCTGGGTTTGAACCTACGAACATCGGGTCCTGAGGTGAGCACTTTACCCCAATACCACCGAGGTCAAAATCATTACCTTGTTGATAGGCGATAATAATACCTATAAGTTTTAATCCTTAATCCTCATTTAGGTGATTTGTAAATGTAAAGTGCTTGTTTTATACATCTATTTTGAGTGTGGCATATTTTTAAATATAGTAGTATCAATCATGGCATCTTGAATTAATTTGTCAACTCATCAAAGAAGTTATAAAAAAATATCTAGATCTGAAGTGGCCACATAAAAAAATATAACGTTTCTTTAATCATAGAAAAATGAAGTTTGTGATGAGGTAAAGAATATAGACTAAAGGTATAACGATATTAGAGTGGTAAATATCAAATGAATACAGTCGGGGAAATGCCTGCTATTACTCGATCAGTAGTTGTTGACATCTCGCCTGCGGTCTAGGAATGTAAAACTCAGAACATACAAAACAATAATTTCAATTGTAGTTCTCTATGAGTGTAAAACGTGGTCTATTAACTTACACAATGAATTTTTGTAGAAGGTTTTCGAAAACAAGTTGCTTAGGAAGATATTTGGTCCAAAAAGGGATGATGCTAAGGAGTAGAGGAGGCTATAAATTGTTCGTTATATATCCTGTACTCATCACAAGACATTATTAGGATAGTCAAGTCTCGTGGATTACTGTGGGCTGGACATGTAGAACCAATAGAGGTTTCTAGAACAATTTTCAGCATACTGATAACAAACCCAATGGGGAGAATAATTAATAATTAAATAATTAAATAAAAAAAGTGAATCAATGGACAAGTTGACTAAACATCTGTGTCGAGTAGTTTGACTTTTCAATGACGTGGAGGCCAGGCTTAGAATCCCCTCCAGGTTTATTTAATATATTTTTATTATAAATGGTTTCCCACTCTAACTCAACAAAAAAAAGCGGGTATATTTCCTATACATTATACCTTCCTCATTCTACCTTGCCCATTTGTGCAGTTTATGTTCGGGTTTGCCCCATGAGTTGTAGAGCCTGTGAAAAAGAAATTACTCAAAAACTTAAATCAATGTGTAACCTAATTCGAGGTAAGTAAAATAACAGTTACCTTAGCAAAATAATAATTGTATTTGTAAACAATTTCTATGAGTAAGCCATACATACCAAGTGAACAATAAACACCCGTTTTAAGACAATCACAACCTTCAAGATTAAGTTAAATTTAGTACTAAAATAACACCCAAAATCCTCCAAACACCAAACAAGATAGATGTTCACCGTAATCTTGGATTATTAAACCAAACAACCTGAATCCCAAGCACTAATAATATGACGCAATTAATAGTGAATTGAGTCTTTTTGATAAATTACCAGCAACATTTTCTATCAAAATCGACAAATAAGATAATTCTGAAGTTTATTTCACTAACTTTCATCTCCTTTAATTCCATCTCCTTAATTTGTTTCTAGCATATTGTAATTTATGATATTACATCCGCTTCCAGCCCAATGGTGAAGTGGTCAGTGCACCTGGATACGAGCTTAGGGATCCCTGATTCAATTCCAAGCTGGAATCTCAGTTATTTTTCTCTTAATAGGGATTATCCCAAGGTCGCCAGTAGTTGGAAAATTAAGCCTAAGTTAGGTTTAAACCTACAACTGACTCCCACCTCCATAATCACCATCATCACATCATCTCATTGTGGGTACGACGTGTAGACAACCTTCTCTGGTGTACCCTGAGCAATGCTCTGTGTTACCAGAGACCAGAGTGGCTAGTAGTCTACATACAGGGGACAGAAATGAACGTAATGTCCCTCTCGGTCATATATGTCATACGCTTTTTTTTAAAAACCTCATAATTCTGGTACTGTGGGACCCGGTGGTCCAAACTAGCTGTCACTTTTAAAACAATATAAATATTAATAGGTGGCATAATCAAAGGGTCTTTCTCCTTCTTTTTGTCTCTATAAGTTTTTCCCCTCTCTTCTCACTACTCGTTTGGGTTCTACGCCATTGTGTTAGGGACTATAAAGTTTAAATTTAAATAGAGTGTACCCAAATTCGGGTGAAATGTAAAACCATTTAGGAAAACTCTCAATAAACCCGACCGGTATTTGAAACTTGATTGCTTCATCCTCGACAATCTAGTCTACTGCGAGAGTAGCGCCTTGGACCATGAGGCCACCGAAGTAAGTTCCCTTTATGTTGTCTTCTTGAAAAAATATAATTTATATTATATATTGGAACAATCTTGTAAATTTTTAATAAAATGCTATAAATATGGATCCCACATATTTGGTATAGATACATTTTGTTCTAGTATTAATACAATTTTAAATGAAAATAATTAATCTTTCAACGAAAACATATTTGTATTTGAAATCCTCCACTTCTTCTAAATCTACATTTGTTAGTGTACAAAGCCTTTTTAAGGTATAAGTAATTTGAATTACAAAATATGTCGAATACATTTATTCCAATCTACTGGTAAGAAATTCAACAAACCTTGAAGTTAATTATAACTTTTGGTCTCTAATTGTTGTAGATGAAGGTTAGCTCTCTTTTTATGAAAGCAGGAATTACTTTTTTTAATACTGACTGATTTTACAACACTTTTGGACTATCAATGACATATCTGCAAAATCCGTATAGCGACATATTATGAAGCTATATTTTAAAGAAACACATTGCATTCTGTCTGGAGAGGGAATATAAAACGAACCATAGCACATTTTTGGATTATTCTCCAGCGTGTAGGTCAGGAGTTCAAACCCCAATACTTACCCTGTCGGAGGTATGTGCTATTGATTGACACAAATCACCCAATTTACGTTTATATCGATGAGTTAGACAACTAAATGTAATTACACAGATTTACAAGAAGGATATTAAAAACTACATTAAAAAACTACATAATAACATATATACATCCATATATACATCCATACATACATACATACATACATTACATACATACATACATACATACATACATACATACATACATACATACATACATACATACATACATACATACATACATACATACATACATACATACATACATACATACATACATACATACATACATACATACATACATACATACATACATATACATACATATACATACATATACATACATATACATACATATATACATAACATACATATACATACAATACATACATACATACATACATACATACATACATACATACATACATACATACATACATACATACATACATACATACATACTATACATACATACATACATACATACATACATACATACATACATACATACATACATACATACATACATACATACATACATACATACATACATACATACATACATACATACATACATACATACATACATACATACATACATACATACATACATACATACATACATACATACATACATACATACATACATACATACATACATACATACATACATACATACATACATACATACATACATACATACATACATACATACATACATACATACATACATACATACATACATACATACATACATACATACATACATACATACATACATACATACATACATACATACATACATACATACATACATACATACATACATACATACATACATACATACATTACATACATACATACATACATACATACATACATACATACATACATACATACATACATACATACATACATACATACATACATACATACATACATACATACATACATACATACATACATACATACAACATACATACATACATACATACATACATACATACATACATACATACATACATACATACATACATACATACATACATACATACATACATACATACATACATACATACATACATACATACATCCCATACATACATACATACATACATACATACATGCATACATACATGCATACATGCACACATACATACATGCATACATACATACATACATACATGCATACATACATACATACATACCTACATACCTACATACCTACATACCTACATACATACATACATACATACATACATAACTACATACATACATACCTACATACCTACCTACCTACCTACAGCACCCATTCATTATTGACACTGTCCATACGAGTTTTTCCACAACAATTTCTTAGATATCTCATTCCAACCGCATTCATATTGCTCTTGCATTTCTTATGACATACCCACGCTTCACATCCATAAAACAATGTTTGCATTAACATGATACTGCCTTCTTTGCTTCTTTCGATAAAACTTCATTCTTTGTAATAGTCCACATACATCTAACTATTCTCCAAGATGCATTCCATCTGTCGATTTCACCATCTAATCCTTCCATCAACGTAACAAAACAATTATCACACTCAGTCAAAACCAAATTGCAACCTTTCAAGCATGTCAAGCTCGCGTATGTATCCATACTTCTCCAATTATATGTATTCCAGGGTGATTTAAAGTTGAGTTATAGGCCTAGATACTCTGTCAACATATTCTCTAAACTCACAGCTACAAAATCGTATCCATTTTTTGAAACAGCATGGCACACAGTCATCTTTTTATTACTTTAAAACCATAATGCTATGTTTATCCTATTTTGTACTTTTTGTGTCCATTTTGTTTCTATAGAAAATTTCCGACTTCAAAGAATTCTTTAACTAAGTAAGCGGATTTTTGTTGTTGTTTAAAAGCTCTTATTTCTCGTAAATTTAAAAAGTAATTTTACAAACATTTGAATCAACATTTCTAACGTACTGTGGGCCTACTATATTTTGAAACAAAAACCTATTTTAAGTAAAAGGCCTAATTTCCGCTTGATTTTAACACGCTATTAAATTATTTTATAAAAATAACTTTATATTTTACTCAACGATTAAGTTATCTATCGAATATGAATTTCCAATTTGTATTTTTCATTTCGAATCCTGGTGTGGGCACGCAATTAAATACGGTGTTAACCAGAGTAATATTGCGCGTTTGGGCTATATTACTCGTAGCCCAGTAATGTAAAGATTATCCAGTACTAATGTACCGTTGTCCAGGGGAAACTCAAATGTACTAATCGTGCATCCTTTCTGTTGAGGTTTTTGCCTGAAAGTGAGTATGATGGTGATAGTGAGTATGAGGGTGATTGTGAGTTTGAGAGTGTGAAACCAGTGGAATCACTTAACCTCAACTTAAGCCTAGCTAACTGAGCTCTAGCCACCCTTGGGGTGGTTACCCTTTCGGTAAAAATACTTAAGGTATCAGCTGGGAATAAAGCCCGGGACCCCTGGGCTCGTAGCCAGGTGCACTGAGTACCAAGCCAGAGGGCTGGTTATGGTGTTAACTGATTAGTGTCTACAAGTTCCCGGAATTTGAATTATTTCTGCGTTATCTGCCTTTAAAAAACAAACAGTATTATTACAACTCAGTTTGAGGGCACTAATACCAATCGCGATGTTCAGGCCATCGCTCCCTCCCTGTTCCCCTCCGCCCCTCTCTCCTACCAAGATGTATTACCCGTTTTCACAGTAAGTGACGTCATCCTCAATCAACACGAGCCTTGTAACCTAATGTGATGATGATGTGTGAGATACGGTCTTCCTCCCATTCCCTCATTACAGTCCCAGTCCTGGGACGCTGGTTTCAACAACTTAGTAACTCTATCAGACTGAGTTTATCTTCAGCTCAGATCGTTCTTGCGCATGCATAGATAAACCTAGTTTCTGGATCGTTCTTTCTTCCTCCATACAGGCCATGCCCCTCCAACCCACTTGATCCCTGCTTCAACCAGACTTTTCACTTCCTTCATCTCTCCTGCTTGCTTATTTCTTCCTCCATCCAGGCCATGCCCTTTCTTCCAGCCCTAGTCCTCCTTGTTCCATCCTGACTATACCTTTCCTTCATCATTCCGCTTATCTTTATGAAAGCATGAGTTTTCAAATAACGAGATTTCCATAGAAATCAGAATTTACCTAACCATACCTGCTGGAAGGCAGGAGATTTAATTACCATGTTGGTGACTGGTTTCGAACCTTTATCCTGCGTTACTGAGTCTTAGCATGTGAATTGTGCTAGCAACAATATAAAACCTATTTGATGGATTTTAGAAAAACGATGGGACTAATTTTTACCACCAAAACCAAATTTGAAAAAATAAAAGTACGGCTATATTTCCACACAATTAAGCCTAATTTCCCATGTTTGCAAACTATTGGCAAACATGGGAAACAGAATGTTTGGAAACAGTTAAAAAACATTGCTTCACGTATAGACTTCAATGCTGACATATTGTTTCATGCCCATTGTTCAGTTGAATGAAAGATGTCTACCGGGGGGATGCTTCTATGGCTTGTGCTTGAAAACAATTAGTGTGCTCTCTTTGAATTTGCACATGAAGGGCCTTTAACTTTTTTCTACTTAATTTGGACCAACTGAGTACTTTTAACCTATTTCATTTTAAACATCCCATTTCATCCGCGATTTTTACAGTCCACCAAAGTCAAATCCTACAACAATGTGTTTGTGTGAAATATATCTATAAGTTCCAGTCTCGTTTCTGTTGACCATGGCATGATAAATGACAAACCAGGAACTTATGTGATCTCTGTGAAGAGCAGAAGCAAACTGGTCCACGTTGTTTGATGCCGGGAATGTTGGCAAACACGTCCAGACAAACAAAGATTGTTTCTTGTAACCCATCTGAAATGCATGACAAGAAACATGTTTCCTTCTTGGAGAACACGATTATTAGTTTCCAAAAAAATTGCAAACTGTTCCCAAATGTTTACCAAATTGTTTGTAAAATATTTACAAACTGTTTGCAAACGATGATTTCTGGGAAATGTTTCCTAGTATGTACTAGGCTTAAAACAACCGTTTCCTCTTTAACGACAATATAGTAATTTATAAATGTTATATGTTTGGGAGACACTCTTAAACTTATAATCGCCTAAGATAATTAAATAAAACCTCTTTTTGCTCGCTCAGTTTTAATGTTGTCACGACAACCCCTTTTCTCAGGACCTCTGGGGGACTCAGTAGAGAAAACGAAAAGCCTATTACAAATTACCTCACTTACAACACTGACTGAATCCTGAGATGTTCTTGTAGGGAGCTTTTCACAATCATATAAAACAATCTCTCTTACCTAAGGAGCTTGGAATGTACAGATACGAGGAAATAAAGGAAACACAAATGAACGTTGAGTGTGGTTATTATTCAGTATTACTTTGCTACATTCTAGAAACCATACCTATATAACTCTTGACTAGTTAGAATACTAATACGTATATTAAAT
The DNA here is from genome assembly GCA_033556935.1 of Timema podura. Lineage (NCBI taxonomy): Eukaryota > Metazoa > Arthropoda > Insecta > Phasmatodea > Timematidae > Timema > Timema podura. The sequence goes on from JAVRXN010000009.1 coordinate 46,777,524, forward strand.
CTTTATTGCATAGTAAAATCTCACAAGATTAACTAAATTAATGTTTTCTTCAAAAGTTAACAATTTTATATTATTGAATAAAACCCACACAATACTGTTGAGTTAGTTTAAAGTTGAAAGTTAAGTCTCTTTATAAATTAAAATATTCTCAACAATTAAAAACTAGTTATATTTTAAGTTGTTCTGAAATACAACTTGAGCATCTCTCATATAATAAAAAATATCTTATTCAATAATATTTTATATTTATTTGAACAGTTCAACATATATAATTTTATTTTATTTTATTATTTTTTAATTTTATTTAAAGATTTAATATGATGACACATGTTCTAGGTCAGGGGTCGGGAACGTGCGCCTCAGGAGCCACATGCGGCTCCTAGCCTGACAAACTGCGGCTTTTTTCATGAAACAATTTTCCTTAAATTTATAAATATTTTTTGCATACAACACGTAAAAGTGTAAACCATAATATTCTAATTCTTGAATATTTCCTCTTTTAGACAATATCTTCTGCTAAAGCAACAGAACCGCGTAAGTTAATGACAACAGGGGATTTAATAAAATATGGACTGAGCACTTTGCTTTTATAGAAATTAATGAAATACCACAGTGCTTAATTTGTCACTTGCGACTTCAGAATAATAAATTAAGCCATTTTGAACGTCACTTTCAAGGAAGGCATCCCAACTTTAGTAATAAGTATCCCAAGGGTAGTGGCTGACAGACAAAAGCTGTTGAAGAACTACGAAAGAAAACACTTCTTTAGCATAATTGTTTTGCAAATTGGGCAAAGTCTTCAAGTACAACAGACGCCAGCTTTGTACTGTTGTTAGAAATTGCAAAGGCGAGAAAACCTTACACGACCGGTGAGTTTCTTTAACAATGCATGTATTAAAACGCTTCTGAAGTTCTTTTTCAAGATTTTAAATATAAAGATGGAATCTTAAAAAAAAGTTTAAAGATTTGCCTCTCTCAGCTAGAACTGTAAAATATATAATTGACAGTGTTCTAAAGACGGGTAAAATATGCAACTTGTTGATATAACTCTGTAGGGTTTTTATCTCTAGCTGTTGATAAATCTACTGATTTTAGTGACTTTTGCAGTGTTGTGTGATGGCACGATATGTAACACCGTCATGTATTCAAGAGGAACTCATTGAATTACTAGGACTGAAATAACAAACTAGAGGAGAATCTATTTTAGAATCTCCTAAATGATTTAAGGAACATAAATATTACATCAATCGTATAGTATCTATTGCGATGGATGGAGCACCCTCTATGATTAAAAACAAAGGCTTTGTTAAACTGTTCTCCACGAATATTTCTTATGAAATAATTCTATTTCATTATATTGTGCATCAAAGCTTAGGAATAATACCGGAGCTGGAAGAGGTAATGAACATTATTGTTCCGGTGGTTAATTTTATCCGAGCAAAGGCGTTAAATCACAGGCAATTTTCTGCACTGCTGCAAGAAATGGGTAGCAAATATACGGTTTTACGTACATTTACAGGGGCGTGTTCGAGCTCCACCACTTGGTCGGTTGGTGTGGAGGGAGGAGGGATCTAATTACTTCACTTTGGCAGTGGGGATTTGGAAAGGAGGGAAGGTTGAGTTCCTTCACAACACCTGAAGTAATGGATTATAAGTATAGTTGGTTAATTTATACATATACTTATGGTTCTTACCCAACCTAACTTAACCTAACTTTTATGCATTAACGAATCTCGTTCTTATTTAATTTTGTAATTTATTGTGAGAAGATACCCTCCTTGAGTATGTGGAGAACTCGACCATGCATCGGACTAATGATCCCTGTAGAAACTGACATCCCCAATTTATAGCAGTGAGATGGTTGTCAAGAGGTTTGGAACTAAAAAGATTCTCAGAATGTTTAGAAGAAATAAGTTCTTTTAACTACCAAGGATTATAAATGAGAACACACAAAATGCCTCACTAATTTCGAATGGCTTCAAAATTTTAATTTTTTGTTTGATTTAACCGATCATTTTAACAAGCTAAATCTAAAGTTGCATTACAGTTATTAAAAAAAGTGATTTTTTGATCAAAATCTAGAATTGTTCTTTGAAGATGTTTCCATAGATAAACTTGTGTATTTTGAAAATGTGATAAAATGTAGATCCAAATTAAGTTGTGAAGATGAAAAAACAAACTGTAAAGTGTTCAGTGATGATAATAACTAATATTTTAAGATCATACAAAGGAAAATTTCAAGACCTCAGGAATTATAAGGAGACGTTGAAATTTCTTTTACACCCATTCAAATGCAATTTGAAATTCTTGGATGTCAAAGTTTTTCTGGAATAGAGATTTCAGAAATACCAAAATTGGAGATTTTGTAAATAAGAAATAAAAGTTTATGGTCTGACAAACTACAGGAAATGGTTACACAAGTTGAAACAAACATTACATCTATGGAGAATACGCCACAATACATCATATTCAAATAATATAATTCTATACCGGTTAGTTCTGCACACTCCCAAAAGATTGATTTTGGCCTACTAACGCTGTTTGGTTCAACATATAGTTGTGAAAATTGTTTCTATACTATGTGGTGCATTAAAATTAAGTTTAGAAGCAGACTAACAGATGAAAGTTTGAAGTATTACTACAGTAAAAAAAAACCCCACCAAAACACTCCAAACTTTAGCTGAAGAAATTCAATTTCAAAAGTCACACTAAAGGTTTACACATACAGTATTTACTTTATACCATGCAATTAAATGTGTGAAAGAATATTAGATTTTTTTTAAAATATTATTGTATATATATATATATATCATATGAAAATATATTTGTGGCTCCCATTATGCAAATTTTTATTAATTTGACTCTTTGATAAAAAAAGAAGGTTCCCGACCCCTAATCTAGATTAATAATAATAAAATGGAGTGATATCACTAAAAATTCTTCTTTTAATGGAAAAATAAGTCAAGGTAATATTCCTTTCTGGTATTTTAGACATCTCAGACGTTACATAAAATATGTTATGCATTGATATTTCACTTGAGGACTATGCCTCATTTTACAATCACTTTTAAACGTTAATATGATTGATTTATATTAATAATTATTTTCTAATAATAAGGGGCTTAAGAAATATTTATTTGTATGGTTAAGGTTTGTTTCCAGTTCATCCTAGATAATGGTGTTTAAAATATGTGTCTACAATAATAATATAGTTTGCACAAAATGTATTGATATAATGTAACTAAACTTGTTTATATGATAAACATTTATGTCTATGGAATTGGATTATGTTGTTACCTTTTCAGTAGAATATGAAAACAAGTCAATAATGACCAACAGTTTCTGTGTGACAAGTAATTCTAGCATCAGTTGAGAGAGTGAAGGGCCATTGCTTGTCAATATTTTATCAAAGCGAATGAAAAGTTAAATCATGGTGACGAGAATGAAATGGAATATGGAGCCCATGAGTATCCATTTCATTCATTTGATTATACAAGTTTCTTGGGAATAAACACAACGAGCTGGCTATGAATATTCTAGCACAAATTACAAAATGTCAATTTAGAAGCTTACATTCGACTATAGATTGGAAAACTGACTCGCTCTTGTTTTATTCGTTTCGTAATTTAACAATAAAAAAATTTGTGGTTGAAACTTTTTAACTACAACCTTAACAGTTATTTGTTTATATGACCACATCTTACTACCCGTCCGAGCTAGAGGCATATTTATTTATTTACTGTCTTTATATATTATAATATTTGGCGAAGTTAAAGCTAGTTTGCCTTGTCTTATACTTAACCAATAACAATCAAACACAGCTTATAATAACCACCAATATGATCAGAGTTTTAGGCTACAGATTCAGAAGTCCCAGGTTCGATCCCGGCATTTCCAGAAACTTTCTTGGCGCATTTGGCCTGGAACGGGGTCAAACTAAATCTCGTTAGGATAAAGAGGAGATACTTGAATAAACAAGTAATGGCTACGGTCTAGAAAACTGAGATAAACAGCCTGAGCGGTACAGTGTGCTGATCACATGATACCATATATCAACAAATATTAGCAATTTAATCGATAACAACGACGGCCGCTCGGTCGGTTTAGCTTTATTGCGGAATTATGCACTGGAGTTTGTTGTTATTTTATAACAATAGTAATAATAATAATTGTAAAAGACTAAAATGTAAATTAAATAACTTACCTCCATTCATTACTTTACTCATTCCTAAATACATTCCAAAACACATATTATATAAGCAGTGCTATATACATATGTGGTACAAGCATGAAGCACTATATTCACTTAGAAATAATATTTTTTTTGAGTGAAATTTTAAATTCAACCGGTCGAGTAGATTATCTCATTGCGGGGGGTAGCACATTCCATGCTCGCAACTGTCAATTAACAAGAATAATATCCATATTTATGAATGGGAATGCTTATAAACCTGGAGTTTTCAGCATGTGTATTTAACTGATGTTGAGTATATCAACATTGGCTGCTAAATACTGCGGTGAGGAAGTGTGTGAGCAACTTGCCAAAAACTGCTTCCCCGCTTTTTTCCCCCGGTAGCTTTACTGCTTGCCCTGTCTCCAATGAATATACTAAAGTCTAGCTTGGCATTATGAGAACACCCATAGCTTAAACATTATTATATATATTTATGTGGGAGGGCCGTTTATAACTTAGTTGGGTTTATTTCCGTGTGAGTTGCGTTTCCCTGAGCTGCCATAGTTTGCCCTCAGATTATGGTCCCTTTTCGACTCAAACAACTCACTTTGATTGATCATGATAACTTTTATGTTATGTCTTGCACACTCTCCTTTATTGGCTGAAATTTTAATTAGTATTCTTGGAGAGTGGGCCAATTATGTAAACACAAATTATTATTGTACGCATTTTTACCATCACAGTTGAACCGTTTTTCTTAAATTTTTACAATACATTATAACTTAACCAAATAATCTATTTTAGTATATGAAGACTACTCATATAATTCTGTGATGTTTTAAAAGAAGAGTCGAAGCTATGGCAAATTATTGACAAGAAATTGTGTATAAATTCATATTCGCTAAGCAAAAAACCTTTTTAGTATACTTCTCGTTACGTTGTTAACCAGTTGGTGTTTTAAAAAAAAATGTTAACTAATTTGATATCATATTATATTTATATCAAAAGGAAAACTATAATCTATGAATAAGCTAATTTTGTTAACCAGTTGGTGTTTAAAAAAAATGTAAACTAACTTGAGATCATATTGTATCTATATCAAAAGGAAAACTATAATCTATGAATAAGCTAATTTTAAAAGTAATTTGTAATTTGCTTTAAATACTTTATAGAGACAAATTACTCTTGTAAGCAATACATCGTGGTTATGTTGATATTCACTTTATTAACATAATGTTTATCTTCCATGACATGTATTTAAAACAAAAACTCTATTTTGGCTATTTGAAATAGCACTAACACACATAATGCATTATTTTAGGCAATAACATTTTGTGTACGACCACATAAAGAGTAATTTAAGTTTTTAATGAAATGCTAAAATTACATGCTATTCTTGAATTAAACTACGAATAAAATTTAATTAAATACCAAAGAAGATTTGTATGTATTCAATGGCCCTCATAGTTACACTATTGATATTTTTAAAACATTAAAACAACTACACACTTTTCTTTGTGAGAATTTTCACTAGTCTGAGCGCTACTCAAAAGGTCAGAAAATACCAATCACTGAGAGATTCAGTCAAGAAAGTATCGAGGATTTTTCGAAATAAAGATCTAAACAGTATATTTTGTTTTGTTTATTAGCACTACGTCTTACTACTTGTTCGAATTGTACGGCTATTTACTAACTATATTAATGTGGTAAGGATTATGAAGGTTTAATTTATAGGAAGTGCACCCAAATTTGCGGGGAGGGAGAGTGAAAAAACCATTGGGACAAAATCATCCTTAGTACAACCGATTTAGACCAAACCCCGATCTCCCCGTTTTCAACAGTGTAATCTATTGGGAAAGTAGCGCCTTAGACCATGCGGCCAACTAAGTAGGACCAAACACTATTATTATACTTGTATGGTATGTGTAAAAACGGGAAGGCGAGGGGGGTTAATATAAGCTACTTTGTATCTCTGATATGAAATCAGTTCAAAGTTCGCAAGCAACCTTAAGTCTATGTGAAAACCGGATAATGCATCTTAATAGAAAGAAATTCCTACTTTAATACTTTTGTAAACTCATGATGTAGGCCTATCTTAAATAATTAAAACCATAAAAATGCTATATATGGGATGTGGCTATCCCGAATCGGTAGTAAGACATTGATCATAAAAAAAAAACACACACAATATGTAACGTCTTAATGAATTTTCTTTTAATAGATGTAAAAAATCCGACACTGTTAAAAGATAAATAATATGGAGAGTAAATATTTTAAGTTAGTGGGATACAGCAGCTCTAACTGGTCCAATCTGATATAATAAATACTATTAACATAACTTGCAGCAGTTAATGGTAAAATATGTCAGCCTGTTCCCACATTTCTTATCTTTCCACCCTTGCGGATACTTAGTGTTCATAAATAACTCTCAAGAAATAAAATTTAAAGTTTTTATGTCTGTACTGTCCTTCCTCATTAATCACCATGGGTAAAACTAATTAGCAGTAAAGTAAGTAAACTACTCGGTAAACCCCAGAGCATCAAGCTTTCAAACCCAATTAAAATATGTTACTGTATCTAAACTCCGGGACGGTGCAGCTTCTAATGCGATTATTCCCCTCCCCCAAACCCCAAAGGGGCGTCAAATGGGGGTGAGCAAGGGGAGAGGACCACCCTTCCTTCCTTAAAAGCAATTTGGTGAGAATCTCTTCTAAATGTCTGTTTTATTTGATTCTTTCTCCTCTTTGCGTGCAAATGTGGATTGGTAGTCTTTCTACTGAATCCGTCCCCGGAGGTCTATAAACTAATCCTTAACAACTAAGCGATGTGCTAATGCTATCTGTTGCTAGTGAGAAGAGAAAGGGCCCTGAATAGAGCGTTATGAATCTTTCATGAAGGCCTACCAACAACAACCAACCACCGGACTTCTCTTCTATATTTTCAGCGTTTCGTATTTTATTATCCCATTCGTGCCGCTTTTCATTTTATAAATAAGGTGCTAAGAACAATAATATGCTATGACACTAAATAGCGATTCCGAGATATTGATATTTAAATTTTTATAAAAGCATAAATATTTCTTTTTTCACTCAAATCTGCTGGTGATTATTTTACCACATTCAAATAAAAGACAATTCTTTCAACCGTAATATCAAAATATAGTCTAAATATGTAATGGATTTTTCTCTCGCATTGGTAATGCCCTAAAAAATTAAAGTTTAAACATTTTTTTTAATATTTATTTCTAGCATTCAATAAAAATGTTAATACATTTAGCGTAAAACACAAAGTACTTAAACATTATTATTATTATTATTATTATTATTATTAGGCCTACAGTTTAATTAAATTTTTATATTTCAAAACTATTATTTTATAAAAATTTTCAGCTAAAATGTTTTTAAATCTAAAATATTCAAGTTTAATAGCGTAATCCAACCAAATCGTTGTGTACTTGGGCTAAGCTGTCAAACTTGTTCGGTCTAGGTTGCTGGCAATGAAGAAATTTGGGGTTGGAATCCCGGGAGGATGTAGGGATATGTTTGTTCTTAAATTATTTATATTCTTCCTTATCACACATTTTAGTTCTTTTCCTCTAACTTGTACCTTTGTTATCCCTATATTACTATTGTAAATAAATGCATCGCATCAGAATTGCGTCCCTTGTTTGAATCCTCTGATAAGAAACATATGAACTACTGTAAAGTTTTTATTCAATAAACAAATTGCATCTCAACTTGTCATTTCAGATACCTTCTTTGCTTGTTCCAATAGGTTTGATATTTTCATCCCCCACGATCAATCTTAGGATCTACCCACAATACCAAAACACTAAAGGAACTGCATTCTTTTTGGAACAATCGAACATTAAGACGACGAAGGAAGAACTCTTTTTATTAGTGAAAAATTGCAAAAAAAAAAAAAGCTTCTTTCTATGGTAACAAACTTGACGTTTTTAACATAGATCAGCGTAATTTAAATGGAAGGAACGTTTCACGTCTCCCCAGAATTATTTTTGCAATTATTCACCATTGTTAGCGGTAAAGATGGCGTCTACACTTCTTTGGTATTCTTCTTGGTTTCAAACAAACCCACAAACACTAGCTCTTCAATACTTAATTTTAAAATTTGGTGAGCTTGGTTTGGACTTTGCTCCATTTACGGTACTCGCTGACTTTGAAAAGGCTCTTCACTGTTGATGGAAGAGTATTAATTACCTCCACAGATCATCAATGGTTGTAGGTTTCACTTGGGCAAAAGTTAGCGGAGGAAAGTCCAACAATTAAACCTTAATCAACAATATAAGGCTACAGATAATAAAATTAGACCCTTTTTAAAATATTTCTTCGGACTATCATTTACTTGTTTCTTTTCTTTTTATAGCAATGTGTCTTACTACCCGTTTAGGCTATACGCCTGTGTACTAATTACGCTAATAGTTTTTATGGATTATGAAGACCATACCTATAGAAAATGTATCAGCATTTTCGTGGAGGGAGAGTAGAAAACATTTTTGAGAAACATCCTAAGTACACCCGACCGAGATTCGAAACTCTATCTTCCCGTCATCGGCAGCTTGATCCACTGTGAAAGTAGTGCCTTAGACCATGCGGTCAACAAAGTGGGTGACTGCTTTACTGATGACCTCATGACAATCCATCCCGACGACGACACAGTAAGAAGCTTTACTGACTACATTTTAAAAACGTATGTAAAAGAAAATGCAAAATATCCACTCTGTGTCTGGGCAGATCAATAACTCAATGCACCACGCATTACAAATTGCTGCGAATCTTTCAATTCCAAAATAAGTGGAATGCTATACTAAGCACATCCAAACATTTGTCAGTTTATTAATGTTGAAGAACGTACAGTGAGATTCCTATGTAAACATGCGCAGTAAAGGAAAGAGACGACGTGAAACGGTACACAAAAAAGCCTTCATGAAGGAGCAAATTTTGAATTATGAAACCAGTGAAATATCTCGATCTACATTTATCAAGAGTGTATTTACAAAATTTACCAGTGAAAAATAAAGTAAATAAACAGTGTTAAATGCAAAATTATATAGTTATAAAAATTTCAATTATATTTACCATGAAAATTGCATGATGTACTCATTTTTATAACCCTTAACTTCTAAAAAAAAACACCATATATTGTTGTTTAATTTGATTCGTCTTAATAAAATAAGGGATTTAAGAAAAGGTAAGCATTTATAATAATAAATTATAGCTTAAATTAACCTTTTTACTTTCTCGCTACCTTACATGTAGTGGAGAAAGTATTTTGATCGTCAAAGAAAATTGAACTCGAGATTTTGATGAATTTCGACGTTTCATGAGCCCCTAAACCCTAAAAAGTTGTTTTTGCAATGCCATTTGTCTATATGTTTGTCTAACCTGAAATTAAAAGTTGTTTACTAAAGGGCGAAAAGAAAAACGAATGTTTTTCTCAAAATCGGCTGTAACGATCAAAATTCGTATAAAAGCATTTATTAAGATTATAAACAAAATGGCTATTTTCATTTTCCCATGAAAATGAATTTTAGGGTACTTTACAGAAGCTGAAATTTCCATATATCCCCAAATATTTGAGATGATAAATAACTTATCATTGCAAAATTGTAGTACTTTAACAAATAAAAAACCTTTAATTTAAATATATTTTTTATAAAACCAATAGTTTCTGAGACATTGGCAATTATATTAATACAATTTTGCGAGCTTTAGTTGTACAGAGATACTACTGTTTTAACGCAATAATTCTCCAATGCCATAGAGTAATAACATTTTAGCAAGTTTCTCAAAAAGTTGATGTTCTTTTTCCTTTAACCTCTTAAGGGAAATGTTTGGACAGCAATGATCTTTCTCTATATTTAGACTCAATAGTCAGTATTTATATGTTTTATTGGTCAAAATATATAAATGAGGAATTTAATAGAATTGCGATGAACTGAAGATGTGCAACACCTAATAAAATGCCGAAAATTTTAGCCGGAAGTCGAAATTTTAATACGAAGTGTTGATCCTTGTGGACCCAATATAAATCTTTTATTGGTCCAAATATACAAATGAGTACATTAATTCCTTAAAAATAAAATTATAAAATGTAAAACTGGGATTCAAAAAATGTTTTACGTTAGTATAACGCAATTTATGCTTGGATTTGTTAGTGTATTTTTTCGTTTCACATATTAAGAGTTTTGGGTAAATATTTCCATTTTTAAACAATAGAGCGAAAAAGACGGTGCGAAGTTCCGTAACATTTATTCTAAACAGGGACGCGATTTATTTAACAAAATTTAAAGATAGTGCACTTTGCTTATACTTTTTTATTTTGGTACACAATTCATATGCCACCAATACATGGCTGAAGAGTAGAAATACGGTCTCACACACACAAAATAACTTTTGGCGTGTTCCTTTGAGGAAATTCAAGAGCTATCTTTTACCTAAAAATAGAAAATCCATTTATTCCCACAGAAGAAAACGTGGAGCCACTCAGTTTTCCCCCCTTCAACTCTCTTCATATTGTTTACAAAACGCGCCTCTCAGCTCAATGTCGCTCCAAAACCCCACATAAATCTTTACATACATAACAACAACGATCCTATTCTCACTTTGAACAAAATAAAACAAGTTCTCTCAGGATCTCATCCAATAACACGAGAATGTATTTTTTATATCTTGTCGCCGTACTTGGTGTCCAAAAGTGTAAAACTTATTTGAACCAATGTCTTTTAAAGCCTTTTATTTGTGTTGTTGCCGTCCATGCTTGTTACGTGTCGATAGTAAAAGTCATCAGTTTCGATAACCGTAACGTTATAGCCCTCACTGGGGCTGGTGATGGACAGAGTGATTGAGGGAGGGAAGTGGAGGGAGGGAATGGAATGGTAAAGAAAGAGTTCAATTATGGACATGCAACGTTTGGAAAATAGTTGAAGACAGCTGAACATGTCACTAAGTAATGTTATACGGGTCATGTTGGTGATATATTTTGTGGTCGGATATACATTTACGGAGCAAATACATACAAAAAACTCAACCCTATACTAATATAAATCTTGCACGTCTGGGCTACATAACTCGTAGCCCAGTAATGGAAAGATTAGCCCAGTACTAATGTACCTGTCCAGGGGACGGTTGAATCCACTATTAGTACATCCTTTCCTTGGAGGTCTTTCCATGTCCTGATGAGATGAGGTGAGGGTGATAGCGAGTAAGAGGGTGATAGTCAGTATGAGGGTGATAGTGAGTATGAGGGTGATAGTATGAAGGTATGGAACCAGTGGAAACACTTAAACACCACTCAAGCTTAACTAACCAAACCGTGAAAACCTTTGGGGTAGTTCCACTTTCTTTAAAAAAAAAACCAAGGTACCAGCCAGGAATCGAGTATCCAGTATCAATCGCATACAGATGCGCTAATCCTTCTGGTGTGAATATTTAAAGATAATATTTTGTACCGATAACAGTGTTTAAATTGTTAGAGGTCAGTCACAGTAGTTTAAATTTACAGTGTTTAATGATCTTTGAATTTTAAATTATAGGTGTTATGTTTTACGCACCAAGCGCTGAATTGAGTAATGTAGAATGTCAGATTGTTGTGTAAATTAATATAAACCGTCAGACTTTTAAACGTACGTCCTATGAAGGAAGTTGTTCTACGGAGTTTTATCACTCAAGGAAAATCCGTTGACCCCAGCTGGGTTTAAACTTGCGAGCATCAGATTCTGAGGCAAGTTCTTTTTTCCAAGACCACTGAGGTCGAAGGTATAGAAGCCATTTGGAATGGCCCCATCACAGAATTTTTGTAAAAAAAAAATTATTTCTCTAAAAGCCATTTAGAGTAATATTCCCCTGGAATCTTTTTGAAAATAATATACCTTTAGAAACTATTGGGTGTGTTGCCTCCCAGGCAAATTTTGAAAAATGAATGCCTCTAAAATTTATTTTAAGTTTTAAACAACATTTTAGAAAACATTCTAAAATAATCTTCCATAAGGAGTGTAAGATATGTTAAAATAATATACAGACTTAGATAATGCTTGATAATATAGATAGAATTAATGCTAAAATTGAATATAATGAAAATGAAGATTAATAAGTTAAAACATATTTAGTTAAAGTCAAAGCATAAAGCATATTTTAAGTTTTAAGTTTAAACTTCGTTGTTAAAATTTTCGCTGGGGGTGGATGTGGGGGAGCGGAGAAGGGTTTTGAGCTCGATAAACCTCCCCTCCCTTCGCCTCTGGGTGGGGTGGTAAGCGCCAAACTCTTCATAAGAACGGATACTGTGTCTATAGAATAGTTAAACATGAGCAAAATCTGCTTTTCTCTTTTAATATTTAAATGAAAACCAACAATTCTTACTTTGCTTCCTTTTTTTTTAATCATCTTTTCTCGAAAGAAGACTGTTTTACAAACACGAATTTTTAAGTTTCACCTTCGAATTTTTTTTTCAGGAATTTATTTGTTCAAACATTTAAATTTTCCTATTAATTTTTCTCGAAAGAAGATAGTTTTATTGGTGTTGTGAATACATATATTCTATTTCAAAGAAGATATACCCCCTCCTCAGAAAACTTGTTGAGTCCAACTCTCTTGTTAGGAGTATATGAGCCAGCTCCTTACCTTCTCACTACTTATACTTAGCGCCACCTCTTACTACCCATTTGGGTTATACGCTTAAGTACTATTAACGCTACGGGTTAGGAATTGGGAAGGTTGAACATAGGGGAAGTGAACCCACATTTGCGTGTAAGGAGAGTGGAAAAACAATTTAGGTAAACCCCTCCCCCCCTCAGTTCACCCGATCGATATTCGAACCTTGATCTCCCCGTCCTCGGCAGTCTAGCTCAACATGAAACCAGCGCGTTAGTTAGCTACGACACCCAAGCGGGTAACTCACTACTGCTTGCTAATTTAACAGGGGGGGCACAACAAAAATTATACTGGTATTTGTATTTTCCTCCTCCCCCGTTTGTGCTCCAACTGATGGACAGATCTACCCAGGAACTTTTTAAGAGGATACTGGGTGTGTGCCAACAATGCTCCCAAATATGGTAAAGCTCGCCATGCGAACTCGTTGGGAAATCATATTTATGGAACAATAACAAAGAGTATATTAAATTATTTTGCGCTTTTGAAGAGAATGGGGTATAATCTAGTTTATATCATTACGTGCCCAAAAAGGTAAGAGATTATTACCAAATTTGTTCAAATTAAATCATGATTCATGAATTTCCGCTTGACTATAATAATTCCCTAATATGAATCTGCCATTCAATTCCACATAAGCCTGACTCGGGTCTGTAGCACTTTGTATAAGTCTGACTCGGGTCTGTAGCACTTTGTTTCTGGGAACGTTGTTCATCCCACAGTTGTAGAAAGAGCAGCGCAGACCCCCGGGCGGCTAAGGGTTGACCCGAGCACACACGCAGGCGCAGTAGCAAGAGGAAAGTGACCAGTCAAAGGAAACTAGTTGGAAATATTTTGAGGATGAAACTGACCTTTGTGGTAACCTGATAGCTCTGGGGCACTAAAGAAGAGAGAGATCCAAGTGAGCCAGCGTGGCAGAAAGGATAGCCTTAATCTGAGTTTGTTAAGGGGAGTGTGGAACATACTGCCAGGAAAGATCACAGTCGCGGTAGCTGATCACATCAGTCTCGGGTCGAGGATGGGTAAAGGTCATGTTCACCCACTATCATAGGAAGCAATCACCCTTGTTAATATATACGATAGGTTTAAAGATAGATAAAATATTTTATATTGTATATAATAATAAGATATTATAGCATGAGACGTCAATCTCCTAATAGACTAGGCTGCCAATGACGAGCAGATTGGGTTTAGAATCTCAATCGTGTGGACGTAATATGTTATTTCTGCTCTCCCTCCACGCAAACGTCATAACACTTCCTCTTAATGATAAAATCTTTCTCATCACTATCACACTAGTGCAGCTAGTACACATATGTATAACTCGAAAGTTTAGTAAAACACGTTGAAATAAAAAAATATATAGACTATAATATAACCCGAATTTCAGGGAGTAGTAGGTGGATCAGACATAATTTCGGGAATAGTTGGTGGTGGATCAGACATAATTTCGGGAGATAGTAGGTGGGGATCAGACATAATTTCGGGGAATAGTAGGTGGTGGATCAGACATAATTTCGGGGAGTAGTGGTGAGTGGGGAGATCAGACATAATTTCGGGGAGTAGTAGGTGGTGGATCAGACATAATTTCGGGGAGTAGTAGGTGGTGGATCAGACATAATTTCGGGGAGTAGTAGGGGTGGATCAGACATAATTTCGGGGAGTAGTAGTGGTGGATCAGACATAATTTCGGGGAGTAGTAGGTGGTGGATCAGACATAATTTCGGGGAGTAGTAGGTGGTGGATCAGACATAATTTCGGGGAGTAGTAGGTGGGGATCAGACATAATTTCGGGGAGTAGTAGGGGTGGATCAGAATATTTCGGGGAGTAGTAGGTGGTGGATCAGACATAATTTCGGGGAAGTAGTAGGTGGATCAGACATAATTTCGGGGAATAGTAGGTGGTGGATCAACATAATTTCGGGGAGTAGTAGTGATCAGACATAATTTTGTACCTACTCTTCATGTATTTGAAAATAAAAAGTTGCTCAAATTAATTCACTAAATTATAACTTTAAGATATATAATTTACAGTACAGGATCAGGCATGCATGGTTTTAAATATTGTAATATTTATGCATAGAGAAAAATTTATATTTAAAATTTAAAAACTGCTAGCCATCAGACAACAAATGAGCCATACTGACCGAGTGGTCGCCACATGTTGTCCAAGATAGTGCCAACATTTGCGGATAGAGGGTGTCATGTGGTCAGTACAACGAATCCTTTAGCCGTTAATTTCAGTTTTCTAGAACAAGTATCTCCTCAATTGCCCTCGCGAGGCTGGTAAGACACCCTGATTTACGGAAATACAAGGAAGCACTGGGAATCAAACCCAGAATCTCTGGATATATAGCCAAGATCTCTGACCACTAGATCACATAGTGGTCATGTTATATCATATTATACTCTTATTTATTAATTAAATTAATATTAATAATAAATAATAATTATGTAATTACATTTTTTTAATGGATAAACCAGAAAACCTCATTTTATAGATTAAAATAAAAATCTAAAATAGGGTTCATGGTAAAACATAGTTATTCATACTATACCTACAGAATATGATTCATTAATAAAAATATAATAAAGTGATCACTAATTGGGAATTATTCAATTTAAAATTAATAAAGCTAGAAAGATGAAAAAATACAAGGCTGAAGAAATTATAACCTTTGGTAATGTTACATCATACTACCCCCCACATTAATCTTCACGCAGAGGTTTTCCTTACAAGTCATACTACCCACTCCTTATGAAATTTCAAAATTAATAATCTTCCTGCGATACTAACCTTCTCTATTGTAGTCCAAGGTAGATTCAGTCTATATCAAGAACAATATTAAACAAAAATAAACTCCCCGCAATCACAAACTGTCCATGTACTTACCCTTTGTATCTTATCGCTAGAACAACCTTCAAGACTGGATTATACACATCACTCCTAGATTGAAGTGTGGGACGAACAAGCCTTGGTGAGCCAGCAACTGATGTTCCAAGCAGCGGGTCGAAAGTTATTCTGATAGAGCCGACGGTTAATACACTCAAGAACTGAACTGCGACTATCCTGCCCTATGGCGGACAAAACAGTATCAACCCCAAGACATCGCGTGATATGTGTACGTCACAGGTGTACAGGTCAAAAAGAGCTCTATCAACAACTGGTGTACGTGGTCAAGACAGGGCACAAATCCTAGCTTGATCGATGGACTACGTGCTTCTCTGCTTTCACCCAAATGGCCGATGGGACGTCACCGACTAATATGGAACCTTCCAACCCCACGCTGCTAGTACCTATATAAACATGGTGAATCTGTAGATAAAATTGACTATTATATTCGAGCCTTCAGGAGAGGTCCTGTCCTGGACTTGGACATTTACAGGATGATAACGTATTTTCTTATATATATTTGTCGATATTATTTTAAAAGACTTAAACTATGGCTTGTTAAATTTTGAATTATAAATTAAAGTAGTTTTTGGAATAAGCCTGAATAGGCATCGTAAAATAATAACTAAAAGTTTTTAGTTTATAAAATTAAATTTATTTATGGGACACCTATTGTTTTCTGGCGTCACTTGGGCGCTAGTGTCTGTTATGTCACTTGAATATTTGAGATTGCCACATTATGAACTAATGTTTGCTTGAAGTATTTAATTTAAATTGACTGAATATTGCAGTTTAGTAAATGTAAACTCCCTTTTTGATAATGTTTACTTATTTGATAATTATTTGAATTATATTATGCTAAAGTAACGAAAAATTTTGTTGATTGATTTATTTAGACTTTAATATTTTCCTAATTATTTAATAGAAATTACTGGTGGTTTAACTAGGTTATTTTGTATGTTTTATTATTTATTATTAACAAGAGGGATCTTGTTAACGTCTTTAGTTGTGTCGACATTTAATAGTCCCACGGGAGTTTGACTTAAGGTCTGTAAGCCAAACTCTTGTGTTCTTTGAAATATCTGTGTGATATTAAATTTAACTTTCTAATTTATTCGGTCTGTATTCACTGTAGTGAATAGACACTTTTGTAACAATTTAAAAGATGCCCACTAAGCCCTTTTTTGTAGTCGTATAAATATCTGACTCGATATTTATTGAGTAATAATTTGTTCTAATTTTAAACGTTTAAGTTTGTTCTGTCTATATTCACTGTTGTGAACCTGACATATTGTAGTTTGGTCGAGTTGTCGTCTATGCTGAGGAAAGTGATGGACAAAGTGCTGAAGTTTGTCTGACGTCCAGCGGAGCTAATCTGATTGACATTATCTTCAAAAAGTGTATTATTATGTAGTTTGCTTAAGTTAGCTAGTGAATATATTTTTTTTAATTAATGTGTTGATTTTCAAGTTATTATCGTCTACTTGTTTCGGCCCAGCCCTGTATAACATGTATACCTGTTTTAAAAAGGTATAAAGGTAATAAAACGGGCATAAAGTTTCTAAAACAGGCATAAATGTTCATAGCACAAGTATAAAAATAACGTAACAAGAAAAAATATGTTTTAGTAGTCATTACATTTATTGATTATGAATAAAGGTAATAGATAAAACAGGCATAGTAACAGCCATGTGCATGTTAAAATGGGCGCAAAGGTAATCGGGTAGGCATAAAGGTAATATAACTGGTATAATAACAGGTATGCATGTGCTATAGCAGAGTAGACCTTAGTGTTATTGAGGTAAAGTGTTCACCTATGGACCCGATGTTCGTGGGTTCAAACCCAACCGGGGTTGACAAATTTTATTTAGCGATAAAATCCTTAGCTCAACTTCCTTTGGAGGGGAAGTAAAGCCGTTGGTCCCGTGTCAATCGTAGCATGTAAAAGAATCCTGGAAAGTTTGTGAAAATACCTTTCCTGGCTAAATTGGTAAGCTCTTTTGCATTCGTTCATAGAAATTCTCGTGTTCTGATATAATAAGTCGGTTCAGAAAGTGCACATTAAATACCTTGAATAAATTTTAAAATGTTATAACAGACATAAAAGTAGCATAACAGTTACAATCTCTAATTTTTTTTACCTGAGATGGTTCCTAGGCACATTGTGTATGTCCTTGTATACCATGTGCAGTCTGACTGTCTCCGAGTGACAGTCGCTCTTTATTGTCCACGCTTGTTTGTCTCTGTCGTAGCACTGCGCCACCATCGGTGTCGGCACGACCCCTGAGGTCGGAGGCTGCGTGGACTGAGGGTGGTTACTGGACGCTACTGCAACCTCACTCAGGGTGTTGGCCACCACCATTTCTAGGTGCACCCTCACGATGCCCTGTAACACATCGAGCGTGAAACAGTCATTGACCCTCAAATGATATTTTAAAAGAAGACTTTTAAGACTTGTATGTTTCTATTGAGATGTTCACATTTTGTTGAAGAAAAGCAGCTTTCAGGGTGATTTATCTAAACATAAAATTTTTGAAAAGAATGTAAACTCATAATAATACCGTATGTTTACTTATTATAAATAACACTTTCCACTAAAGATAGGTTCAAAGAGAATGTATTCCCATAATTATGTTGCTCTAGTTGGACGAGCCTTGATTGCACCAAAAATGTGACCATGCTAGCTCAGTTGAGGTAGAAGAGATGATCCAAAATCAACAACCACCAACCTTTCGCCACCCCACTAAACCTAATCTTGGCTTTTCGAGACATGATTTTGTGCAATATTATTTCCTGGTTTTATTTTGTTTTAAACTAGTTAAATAATATTCTATGAAATTGTATTCTTATTTGTACCTATTTTGTTTGTTTGGTTTTGAATATAAAATAATGTATTACAATGATCGACTAAGGTTCTTGAGAGTTCGAGTGCTCATATTCTCACTTTTCTTGTTTATGTTGGTTTTCCAGTGAGCCGTTGGCGCAATTCGGGTATGGTCTTGGTGGGGAGTTTTGGGTCCTTGGCGAAAATTGGGTCTGAACAGGTACCTGATCCAGGTGGACTGATGAATTTCGGGCGAGCCCTTTTAGTCAACTGATCATCTATTTACCCTTGGGTTAAGGTAAAATGTTCTACCCTCACAAATTAAGGCTATCCTCAATATTAGTGTTATCTCGTTAATAGAAAATGTAATGAACAGTCAAAACATTTAATTATATCATTGAACTGCTGACTGTTGGCTACATGGATGATATAACCTAGATCAAAGTATTTGATAAACTTTATTTTAATTGTAATAGTAAATACAATTTTAATAACAAATATATTTGTATATTTCTTTATAGGTTTAACAAATTTTTTATCTAGCTTGTAAGAACTGCAAGTATATTCCCTAATGGATATGTTGACATTGTTTTTGGCTTAGGAGTGTACATTTCCCGATATGACACAGTTAAATATTTATTAGGTGTTACCCGCCTCGTGGCGTAGTTGACTAACGCACTATTCGTGTTGAGCTCGACCGCCGAGGACGGGGAGATCGAGGTTCGAATCTCGGTCGGTGAACTGGGGGGGGGGGGGTTTCCTAAATGGTTTTCCACTCTCCCTCCACGCAAATGCGGTTCACTTCCTTATATTCAACCTTCCCAATTCCTAATCCATTAGCGTAATTAGTACTTAAGCGTATAACCCGAACGGATAGTAAGACGCGGTGCTAAATAATAATAATAATATTAGTGTTCTTTCTTTTACATATTCATTGCCGTGTCTAAATCGAGTTGAATCTAATGTCTTATCAATATATTTCTTTTTATATCCTGAAACTTCATAAATTTATTCTTCTTGTTTGATGTTAGTCATCATTTGCAATCGTCGTTTTCTTAGTCTCTTTCCTACAATTTGCCTTTTATGACATCACTGAATAAGTAATGTCCTCTCATAATGTGAACCAACCAGTTAGCCTTTCTCAGTAAAACCAAATAAATGCATGGTTGTTCTCTTTTCATTGACTCTTTACACCACATATAAAAAGCTTTCCAAATATTTATTTTTGACGTGAATACGTCTTTAAATTCAGAACAGTATGGAAGGGGGGAAGGGATACGGGACAAAAAATTAAGTGTAACGAAATCATTCGATAAGTTTTGGCTTAATAATTAAAACAAAAGTACTAAATATAGCCAAACCAAACATATCATTCGATAGATGAGGGAATTTATTCATTGACCTTCAGATAGCGCGCCACGCCACGCCACACAGGTTGGAGGGGGGGGATTCCATCTTGTGTACGATCCGCCGCGCCTTAGAAACTTCCACCGAGTATAACTTCTCACTATGTCGTGGTACGACGATCGTTTTAGTGTCAATCAACATCTCTCATCGATATCTATTGATTCAAATATCAATAATTACATTTTATTACAGTATTGATGAATAAAATGTGGATTGACGTTGAAAAATTCTATAAATTTGACAATGTCCGCCTATGTTCACAGGAAAGCCAGCCTGAAATATTCCTGTTTCACGACAACCATCCTGTATCACAATTTCCCAGTTTCTTGCCTAGCAGCAGGAGCTGTTGCTAATTTCTAATCTCCCAGCTATCACAGATGTTATGCTGACATGAAGCTTTGAACACGGATAAATGAAACACTCCTGTGTTTTGGGACGGACAGATAATACTGTAGATTGTTTGGTTTGTTTTAAACAACTAAGACAAGCAGTTCGCAAGGGAACAGCTGTGCCCAGTCACGGACCAGTTTTGTTAATATTTTAAAGAACCAGGGGTTGACCGAGAAAATTTATTTGGGAAGGGCATAATATGGATTGAAGCTACTATAATTGCACTTTTTCTTAAATGGGTATTTTAGAAGTATTTTTGATGTTCCAAGTGGATTGAATATAAGATAATCGTGGTATTAAAGTTTTACCTTTGCATTTGGCACATTTGCGTGGCTCTACATTTTTCCTTTGCTAAATATGTTTTAGTTTTTTATTAAAATTATTTTCAATATTAGGGGCTAGGAGAAATAGCCCCACTTTGAATGCGCTACTATAAAGGACTATTTTAAACTAAGTAAAATAGTTAAATCAAATATCTCTTTCATAAGAAAAGGTTTGTGTGTTGTTATATTTTTAAAATTCATTCAAAAATAAATTTTAAGCCAATTAAATGTTAAAATAAACTTGCCTTTAGAAGCTCAACCTTAAAGAGATGCAGATTAAAACAACTTTAATATTCAGTTTCACTTGTTTTTCAGATGTGTTGCTAAAGTCTCTTAATGTTTGAACTTATACCTCCTCAGAGCAAGGTATTCATAAAGTGAGGTGTCCGATTGATACTTTTTCCTGTCAAAGGACCTCTAAATACTCTGTCATCGTGTGTTCACGTCTTTCTTTCAATAATTTTAGCCACTTACTGAGTTGACTCAAAAATCCAACAACAAATTCCAACTTATAGTCGACTGATGAGCTATTGACAGAGAGTAATGGTTAAAAGTTTTATAAAATGCATTTCCTGCTATTAACAAAACAAATCACTCAAGTCATCATAGATGATTGTTATTCGTGCTATAAATAATGCAATATTTATCCATATCAAAACCAGAATAGGTTTAGCAAATAACAGTTGTCAGATCATCATCAATTTTTTCTGAAATAATTAATTTTGATTCATGTTTGTCTTTGTTTTTTGGTTAGGTATTGCTATTTTGAGAATACAATCCTAACAAATATTTCTTTACTCAACGTTTATTCCCGGCATAACTTATAGACACCAGTGTACTTATTAGTCTGAGATCATGATGGGTGATTGTTAACAAACTAACCTCCCCCCTTTTTTTTACTATTTGCTCTCCTCCCCCTTTTACCCGTTTCCGGTTGAACATAGCCATGAAGCCTTAAAAATTAATTAATGTAGACGATATTTTTAAATTTAAGAATACTTAAATCGCCCAGACCTAGTATCCACTATATTATTATTAATCTTTTACTTTTACTCTTTGCTTTATGGAGAAGTTTCCTATTAATCTTCTCTATGTCCAGTTAATTCCAAATTCCTTAAATATTTTCCTAAGTGTATTCTACCCGCTCGAATGTATTTTTCCAGTAGATGATACAAGCACATACTTTTACCTTTACGTCTATATTTCTTTCCTTTAATATCCTTATCAGTCCAAAGTCAACTATGGCTGTGTTTCGTTACTAAAAGCAATCTGGTATTTTCCTAATAATATTTATATTTTCTTTTCTAGCAGATTATTGAGAATTATAGCTATTGCCACGTATGTTATCTGTAGTCACTGTATTACTTGGCTTTATCTTTCTTCATGAGTGATATGCATTAAGTATAAGGGCGCAAAGTCAAGGAAATATATTCTGAAGAGCTCTTCCAACATTAACCTGGAGTAAGGATTTAAAAATTATTTTTGGAAATAAATTAATAGGCTATCTGGATAATTCTATATGTGTTAATCCAAAAATTCAGATAAATTGAACCCACCATGATTCCCAGTGAAATTCCTATTTGAATCAATGATCAAAATATGGCATTTAATTAGACATTTAAAAAGGAAATATTTGAATAATTCTAATGCTTATCTGTTGTTATATTTTTTTCAAGCTTGTATTCATTTAAACCTAATTTAACGAGCTCTATTAAATCATATTAAATGCCAAGACTGTCATATAAAGTTATTGTAATTGACGCAAAGTAAAGGATAAAACGGGGAATTCTTCACCGGCGGCGAGTGGGTTTCCTAGAAGAAGGGATGTGTTTACTCATCTTTCATCGCTTCTGTGTGACAATGTAATCCCGTGAAGCCCTAACTGACTTACTGACTGACTGATTTAAGTCTTCAATTTTGGTATGTAAATTTTTCCAAGCTTTAATTAAAAAAATATTATTTTTTTCATATATGTATTGTGTATGTTTTTTATATATCTTATTACAATTTATAAAATGTGTGTTTTTATATGTAGAATATTCTAAGGTTATTAATTTATTGTGTACCAACTGTCTAGATATTCATAAGAGTGGTTAATTCAAATTTTATATATTTAAAATAGTTTTTAGATATCCCTTGGAATTCGAGTTAAAAAGGTTCGACTGTGCTATGGTAGATAAATAAATGGCCGATTAAAACATGACTGTCAGAAATAATAATCTGAACAGAAGTGTTT
Organism: Timema podura; assembly: GCA_033556935.1. NCBI lineage: Eukaryota > Metazoa > Arthropoda > Insecta > Phasmatodea > Timematidae > Timema > Timema podura. The sequence goes on from JAVRXN010000009.1 coordinate 46,800,434, forward strand.
AAGAAAGTACCAGAGTAGAAATGATCAAGTCCCTGTTCAAATGAACTCACCTTGCATACGAGATCATTGAAGCGGGTCCTTGGATGCCAGCCGTACCCCTTGCCATCCGAATCAGAGACGTCGTCTACTATGCCAGAGTCCAGTCTCTTCTCACCGTCACCTAGGACCACGTTGTACCTCACACGACATTGATGGTCGAAACCTGTTAATCTGTTGAGGTAGACGGAGACTCGGCCGTCAGCACTGCCGCCTGTGCCGAACAGACCCACTGAAAAATGTTAAGTTCAGTTATTTCAAAGGACTAAGTTTGTCAGATTACAATATTATATAAATTACTCGAATCAGCCACTAGGATCTCTTAACGTAAACTCCATTCACGGTAGGAATTACTCTCTGAAAGGTATTTTTTCCTATCAATATTCTACTATACAATAGATTTCTGGTAGGGAAAAAGGCCTTTCAGAAAACAACTCCTACGGTGAACAGACTTTAAGCATCAGTGCTTAGAGATGTGGTATCGACAGAAAAGTATCGATATTGTACTCATTAAAAGTATTGGAAGAAAAATATCGATATCGTACTGGTATCGAAAGAAAGTATCGATAACAGTAAGTATCGGTATCAATATTTTTATCTAATTTATTTTCGTGTAGTAATTTTAATTTCAACTTTTGCATCATAAATGTATTTTCATTTAAACATTGAAAATTATAATGGTTTTTAATACTTTGAAAAAAATTTTATAAGATGCTTTTTAGCTATTCAACTCCTTAAAAAGTGTCCATAATTTACTTCTGGAAGGTGCAATTTTTAACTACATTCATCGTTTGTATACTCTATCAAGAAGTGGATGGCCTGCCCTGCTTCATCCGCCTAAACAACACAGATAAATTTTCTCCTTATTTGCTTTAGGCATCCTTAATATAAGTTGACTGATTTCATTGAGCTCTACAAAAGCTTATTTTGTTTAGTTTGTGATGATTGTGCTAATTGATAAAGGAAGGGGTAGGAGACCGGCACTCGGCCCCGTCAGGTAGGCTATATTGATAAACAAAGATGAAAGAACAGTTATGAAATATTACGAGCTAGAAGAGATTGAATGCTAGAGCTGCTTCTTGCTTGTCATACAGAAAATGAGTGAGAATTAAGAAATACTATAATTTGTTCTTCCTCCACAGTCCACCCTAGTAAACATTTAATCCCAGCATAAGTTAGGAAACAAAATAAGCTAAGGTGTTGGTTCTGGCTATCTCCAGGTATTTGTAAAAAAAGAACTAATATACAGTCTGTCTCCAACATCTACTGCTAAACCTAACTTCCATATTCTATGACTAAAAAACCAGTCTTACTACCCCTTCTGATTATACGCCTATGCAATACATTACGCTAGTGGTTATTGGGTTTAGGAAGGTTATAGTTATAATAAGTGTACCCACATTTGCGTGGAGAGAGAGTGGAAAATATTTTCAAACCACTCTCAGTACATCCCACCAGGATTCAAACCTCAATCTTCACGTTATTGGCGAGAGTAGTGCATTAGACCACGTGGCCACCAATATCTTAAAGTAATTACAAATATGGGCTACAAAACGCTTCCTTTACGAAATACAGCGCTTGAAAAGTTCATTGACTTTTTTTTTAATTTGAGGTAATATATATAAAAATAAGGCTCAAAATGAAAAAAAAAAATGTTTACTTATCAACCAAAAGATAATGCAAACAGCATCGATTAAAATTAAATACATGCGAAAAATAAAACATTAAAATACTTTAAGAATATTATTTTTAAATTAAAAGAATAAAGTAAGATATATAGCTACAACAAACCTTAAATAATATATATTATAATAATAATATATTTATTATTAATTATAATAATAATAATAATAATAATAATAATAATAATAATATTTAATTATAATATAATTAATAATAATAAATAATAATAATAAGTTGAAAATCTTTCTAGATGCTGAAACTGTAAAACAACCCTTTACGTCATTCGTAGCTCAGTTTGTAGAAGTATTGGCCAGTACTAATTTAGCTTTTGTGTAGGGGACGCCCGAATGTACTTATCGTACATCCTTTCCGTGGAGGCTCTGTCCATGCCCCGATGAGATGAGATGAGGATTATAGTGAGTATGAGGGTGTGGAACCAGTGGAAACACTCAAACCTAGCTTATAAGCTTAACCAACCAAACCTGGTGACCCTTGGGGTAGCTCGGCCTTAGAGAAAAATACCAACAGTACCAGCTGGGAATCGAGATTGGGACCCCTAAGCTAGTAGCCAGGTGCACTACGACACGGGGCCGGTTGTTATTTTAGTGAAAATCTTTGAACTGAAGATAGATGATATGTTACCTATATCTTTGGTGCCATGAGGGTAGATGGCGAGGTTCCAGTCGAACCCTCCGAAGGTGAAGTACGTCGTTTCAAATTTCTGCGCGTTCCCCTTCCCTACCGAAGACGATGGTCCGGAGGCTGCGTTGGGCCCTTGATGAACGGCGTTGTTGGTGTGATGGTGACGGTGGTGGTGATGGTGGAGGGACCCGAATATCGATTGCGGCACTCGAAACTCGGTGTCGTAGATCGTCCTAACATTTCCCATCGACAGTTCTAACTGGAACTCCCCGTTAGTGTCGGTAAAGTTCCTCCCGTACAGATCACTCACGGGGATATAGTTCCGGTTACCTTGCGCCGGGGAGTCATACGTGAACTTGACTTGTTTCCCGGAGAAGGCCTCGTTCACACTGAAGTGCTCTCTGTTAAGGAGAGTGAAAGTGAAGTCGACGTACACCCTCATTCCTTCTGAAGGGTTCCTCCACACCAGATAAACCCCGAGCACTTTGTCCGTCCTTGAGAATGTTATGGCCCATCTCTGGTAGCCACACGCGAACTCTTTGGATGTGACGTCACGTTCCAAGTCTCGGGTCACAGATTTCGTCACAATAAACGTGAAGACGTGGGTGTTTGCCCGGTCGTGAAGCTTGGCGAACCGGTAGAGGAGTGACATCTTCTGAGGAGGCTACGAAAAACGTCTGTCACAGCATCTGGAACACATCAATATATCAGAAAAATCACTTAAAAACACGAGCATTTATATTAATATTAAAGAATAACAGAAGTTACATATTGTTTTGCTTCATATAAACAGGATGAAAACTCTTCATTTTATTGAGTCGAACGGGTTTTTAACTAATTTTTTTTATAATAATGGATGTTGGATACTAAGCCAATAAAATATATTAATTTCATTACTAATCAGACTGACTCATATAATCTTCATAAAATAAAATGTTTCTAATTTTCAACTATACATTAGTAATTCATGATTTTTTAATGTGTTTCGTGTTATTTTGTTGTTTACATTTTTTAGGTATATTTATTGTTTTCATTCTTGCAATGTAACATCTCTTCTTATACTATTTAGTCGACTTTAAATTGACATTAAGTTCAACATTTAATATCAAAGTCTTATACCATTATTTTAATAATGCTCCTTACTTAAATTCATAATTTAAAATGTTTTCTATAATGCTTTAAAAAAGTATTCAAAATTGTGAAAATTCCAGCTTTGAGGTGCACACATTCGTGCACATGGGACTACTAATCTTATAATTTCAGACGTCTGTGTGCGGAAAATATTGCGCAATGTTCAAGACAGACAGACAAACTCTTTATTTTATTACTATCGATTATATCGACCACGCTTAGCGAGGTTATCTTTTAACGCAACCTTTTGTCATTTTGTATTTATCTCCAGATCTTTACTACACGATAAATATCAAATGCGGGATCAATTTTAACTGAACATGGCAGGGATCCTCTGAACTAGAACAAACGATGTATGTAGAGAATGATATTTTGATCTGATTACCCGTTTTAATATGGTAGCCACTCACATTTTTTTAATAACTTATCTAGTAAATTTGTATTCAAAGTTCTAGGTGCTCTATTGAGTATCCAGGCATATTTTTTAAGAACTTTAGCATTTTTGGGAAAATGACGTTCAAAGCTGCGTGAACAGTGGTTATTTTTTATGAATTAATGAATATAATATAATGGTTTTGTGTCTAACCTGATCACCAAAGAATAGATATCAAATTCATATCTGTAGTTTGTGAAGACAAATGGTACAATATTTTATAAAGTATCAAATAACAATTAAAAACCAACGCGATGAAAGTTTAGTTAATACATATTTTCCCTAAAGGATCATTATTTAATCGCCCAGTTTTGGTATAAAAATACTGAGAGTAACACTATTAAATGAACAATTATTTTAACGGATATAGTATGATAACGACGACAAGAATCTAAATACCATGGCACACAAGCTGTTCGGCCCAGGTTCACATAATGCTCTGCCAAATTTCATTAAAATTTATTTACAAATTTTACAAGTTATTGTGGAACAAATACCCGGACAGAAGATGAAATACTAAATACTCAATTTAATCAGAGACACGCTACGCTCGTAAATAAACTGCCTTATGTTACGTATATTGGTAGAGAGAATCTCTCTGTGATCTCGTGGTCAGAGATCCTGGCTATAAACCCAGAGGTCCAGGGTTCAATCCTCAGCGCTTACACATTTTCTGTGAAGCTTGGGTCTGGAACGGGATCAAATCAGCCTCGAGAGGATAAAATTAGGAGCTATTGAATAAAAAAGTAGCATCTCCAGTATATAGACTGAGATCAACGGCTGCAAGGTTCATTGTGCTGGCCATACGAAACCCTCTATCCGCCGAAGTTTGAACTATCTTCACAAACAAATGGCGGCCGCTTGGTCGGTGTAGCTCGATCGTGATATGATGCCATGGAGTTTTATTTTTAGAATGATAAATATATTGTTGTTCACCTAATATATTATGATGAACTAGCTATATTATAATATAATTTATATATATAGCACGGTTTATACCGTTGGGTTATACCACTTACGCTAATGTGTATGTAGGTGATGTGAAATAAATGAGGACTACATTGAGTGGAATCGAGCCATGTGAGGCCTGCATCTCAATTCACAAGTTGTGATTAAAACACTTTGTCAAGTGAAGAAGAGTTGCAATCAGATAAATCTGTGCAGGACCGAGGATTGAACCGACCCGCACAGAGTTGACACTTACCCTAGACCACCAGGTCACCTATAATATATAATATACTATCCATAACATATAATATATACTATATAGATAATAATATTACCTATAAATTAAATAATATAGTATTCTGAACAAACAAATAACATAAACATTAAGTTAATTAACTGCGCTGATAATTAAAATATGCCAAACTGTAGAGTACTGTACAGTACATATCCCACTACATATTGTTATTATTACAACATGCTTGTGCCCGAAACGGGTGGTTCAAGGGCAAAACCCCCCTGACGTTTGGTGAGTGTACGTTTTACGATCGTTGCCAAGTTGAATGTACCATTTCAAAGTGTTGACAGTTTATTTCAAATTTATTGATAAGTATATTTAATGCGTTAAATCGTGTCAGTGCATTTATGATACTTGATGTAAACCTAGGTTGTAGGCTTGAGATACATTTTAATGATAGATTGGTTCTCTCACGACATTTCACGTTCAATATGTTTTTTAACCCTCTCCATGTTTGGTAAAAAAAGAATCTCTTTAAGGTGTATTGTAACGATACATTTATAAAACTCATCTAACTGCCCTATGAGAGTTAGTGAGTGATAACTTTCGGACACTAAATTGCAACTTATTTTCGAAATGAGTCAACCAAATATGATAATTACTCTCCTCTATTTGTATTTTCGGTTCATCACAGCGTAAATTGAGCAATGCGTTGTAACAGTGCTCACATCTTGAGTGAATAGCCTTCAGAAAATCTATAACTTAGTCAAAGTAGGATGATATTCAGAAAAATATATCATTTTTACGATAAAACCGGATAAGGTACCTATTGTAGGAAAAATGTTCTTATATTCACTGGGAGTTTTGATTGAAACAGTCAAAAGGCAATCCACCCAATTTCCCGGACAGAAATTGGTTATAAGGTGGAAGAGATTGAAACAGTCAAAAGGCAATCCACCCAAATTCCCGGACAGAAATTGGTTATAAAGTGGAAGGGATTGAAACAATCTAAAGGCAATCCACCCAAATTCCCGGACAGAAAGTGATTATAAGGTGGAAGAGATTGAAATAGTCAAAAGGCAATCCACCCAAATTCCCGGACAGAAAGTGATTATAAGGTGGAAGAGATTGAAATAGTCAAAAGGCAATCCACCCAATTTCCCGGACAGAAAGTGATTATAAGGTGGAAGAGATTGAAATAGTCAAAAGGCAATCCACCCAATTTCCCGGACAGAAAGTGATTATAAGGTGGAAGAGATTGAAATAGTCAAAAGGCAATCCACTCAATTTCCCGGACAAAAGTGATTATAAGGTGGAAGGGATTGAAACAATCTAAAGGCAATCCACCCAATTTCCCGGACAGAAAGTGATTATTAGATGGAAGAGATTGAAATAGTCAAAAGGCAATCCACCCAATTTCCTGGACAGAAAGTGATTACAAGGTGGAAGAGATTGATACACCGTATCCGTATACACAAGAATAGGAAAATCACTATTATATTATTATCAATTTTATTAATTAATATTCAACTGAAAGCTATAATGTCCTTTAATTCATATAAACAGCTTTTATCGCAAGTGTAATTAGTAATTGATATTAAAAAAGTTATTATCTTTACCACATGGTATATTAAACAGCTAGTCCTAACTCTCTTCGACTAACATAGCTTGTGTAAGTTTAAAGGACTATTAATTCATATCTAATGAAACACATGGAGCTTGCACAAAACGAGCCGTATCAAACACTAACGCATGAAGGTTAACTATAATATACGCACACATGTATAAATAGTACACTATGTATGCACATATAAGTATAAATATCGTTGGAAACAAGATAAACAAAAATATATATAAGTGATTAACCTCGATAAGGGCATAAACAGAGGAGGCTGAAACCAGCTAGTGTTAAAAAATGACCCAGTAAACAATTTAAAGTGAATTGATTGTTTTCTAAAAACTAGTCGATAATTTGTTTATTCATTAGCTATATTCATATACTCCACATACACATGAATTTGAAATGAAATAACCACTAAGCTATTCATCAGGAAGTGAAATGTTAAAATGAAACCGTCCAATGCCCGTGGGTTGAAGGGAAAAAGGGGGGTATACATGTACACTATGCTCATGGGGTCAAGGGGACAATTTATTTATCTAAGGTATTTAAGGTGCACTTTCTGATCCGACTGATTATATCAGCATACGAGAATTTCAGTGAGCGAGAGTGAAAGGACTCACCCATTTTGCCGAGAAAGGTATTTTCACTCACCTTATAGGTTTTTTTTACATCCCACAATCGACAGGAGACCAACGGCTTTACTTCCCTCACCATGCCACCCCTTTCACCCCTTCAACCCCCAAGGAAGTTGTGCTACGGATTTCTATCGCTCAAGAAAAATCCATCAACCCAGCTAGAACCCACGAACATCGGCTCCTAAGGCGAGCACGTAAAGTGAAGAAGAAGCACTTTATATGATAGAGGGTTGATCGCAAGGTAAAAATTAAGGCAGAGAGAGAGAATTGTCAGGAAAAAATAAACCACCGCTTAGGAAACCAATGTAGACTAAAACCAATGATTTACGCCCGATGGAAATATAAGACGTTCGATAGTAGCCATGCAGTTCCCTCAGCAATGCTATCAAATGTATCAATATCTTCAATGTGAAACTCAATGTGAAAATTGACGCTATATATCGATCGATGTCATAACTTTGGAAAAACCAAGTGAAATTTGTCTGAGGTGATGATTCTAGGTAAGAGACCTATTATAGTTAAGTTGGTCAGTTATCAGTCACGTTCCTCAGTATTTCACGGTAAAAGTTATTTGAAAAACGCTCTAATTGTAATTACAGAATCGCTGATGTCATCACCCAGCCGGTAGTATAATGCCTTTACAGAAAAACCTTTATAAAACTTAAATTTTTTTAATCACCACGTTTTAAATACCTGTTCAGGTTATAACCATATAATAGGATAGGTATGAGGAAGGAATAATTTTAGAGGTAATCTAACCACATTTGCGTGGAAGGAGAGTGGTAAATCATTTTGGGGGAAAATCTCAGTGTACCTGACCCAGATTTTGACTCCGAATTCCCCGTCATCAGAAAACCAGTCTAACAAAGAGTGATGCCTTAGACCATTCGACCACTGAAGAAGATTTTATAACCTATTCTAACAACAACAAAATAACTGCACGCTATGGCACACAAACACTATAGGATGAATACAATGAATCAATCTAAAGAATGAACTAATGTCTTATAGAAGCAATAATGACCACTTGATTGTAATGGGTGACTTTAACATCGAACTCTTATCTCTTTCATCTGATAAGCATTGAATGGAATACTTTTTTGCCTTATGCAACATGAATCTTTGTCAAATGCAAGCAATGCACTATACTTTAAACTCTCAAAAATGTCTTGATCTAATAATAAGTCAGGAATTTCCCATCATGAATGAATTTGGTTATTGTACTCTTGATATGCAGAGTGTTTGGAAACTTATAGCCCAAACATCACATATAAATTTGTTTGAACCAAAAGTAAAACAAAAGCCCTGTACACTTACAAACGGAAAACTATGCTAATACCATACAATTGTGTTCAAAGTTTTGGTGTAAAGCGCCGGGAGAGCAAAGCTGTTCAAGGATGCGTGTACAATAGGTTGCATATGAGTTATGCGCACGGTACTGCAAAACTTGGAGCATGGAAGCAGAACCTACTATAATAAATAGTAAACAACAGACCAGTCTATATAGAACTGCAAATTCGTCATGAGGGTAATCATTAATGGCCCTACATCACAGAAAGTGGTTGCCACTATTACATGTTCCGTGCCACGGGCCTAACTCCTATGCCCCAAACTTTTAACACAATTTAAAGATATTAGCATCGGTTTTCGGATGTAAGTGAATAGGGATTTTGTATTACTTTTGGTTCAAACAACCTACATGTGCAGTTTGGACTATGAGTTTCAGAACACCCTCCCTGTATATTCCAGAATTCCCGGTTAAAATATGAACATGGATCCTTATGTTGAGAGATTTTGTTTCACTTTCCTGACAGAACCTAATGGCTAATAATTTAGAACGGTGCACCACACAGACTTTCTCACTCCTTATAAAAATTATTATACTTCTAGCTCATAGTATATGTGAAACGAAATAGTATACATTGCTATAGCAGTGTGATTGGGAAAAATAACAGTGCATTTCACCAAAGAATATATATAAAATATACACCGTTACAGAAACATATAATATGTTCTGTGCATTTTCAACATCCCATTTCCCAAATGATTATGATCATGTAAGAAGGATGACAAAAAAGAGGATGTCAAAACATTTATGGATATTAATTATGTAGGATAAAGACCGCAACGCAGGCCAAGAAAGAGATGGGAGGAATACATAACAGAAAGTGTGCAAGTTAAAGGAAAAGAATGGAATCAATTAAAAGAAGAAGGATGTTGGAAAGATAGAGATAGACGTAGGCATTTGACTAAACTGACCCGGCACAGGGTGTAAACAGTAATTAATGATTTCACAAAGATCTATTTAAATAAATCTATGGTGCGCCATATATTCATTCTGGCTCCTTTGCCTGAAAATCAAGACATTTACTAAAAACTAGTATGATTTGTGAAACGACATAATAAACATTTTAGCAGAATCATTCACACCACAGAGAAGTAATAAAAAAAACACTTTTACATCCTAGGGGTGTGAGAAAGTAAAAATTATATTTGTCTATATCAAAATAAAAATTGTTAAATATTTTTTCAAATAACAATTATTTCTTGTTTTTAAGATTTATATAAATTTCCCATGATGAGGTATTTCTTAGCTCAAAGTTTTGGGGAGAAATGATCAAATTTATATATTGCCACTTATTTAAAGTATCCTCAAAATAGTTTTCTTGGGAAAATGAGATCCACCATTTTGTTTATTATGTGTGACTCTGCCAGCCTTCAATTCGATTCAATTGCCTTTACTTATTTTGTAGTGATATTTTACTTTGGTTATCCATGGCTAATATTTCTTGCATTATTTGTATGAAAGTTTTGTTGTTGATATTTATCTATGACTTTGTTACTCAAAGTTTCTTTGTTTTTGATAACAGACTATGGTGAATATTAATATTTGAAAGAATTAACAAATTCAGGTTAGTGTTTTATTAATTTTCTAATCATACCCTGTTTTATAAATATTATATCTCCACCTGATGCCCAATTTTTAATAGTAAGGGCCAAAATTGAGATATAATTTATAATTATTTTTGTGTTATTTTATAGGTATTAATAATATATATCAAAAGTGATAGTTAAAGATCATAAAATAGACAAGCTTGATGTATGAATATATACTAGTATCTATATCTAGTAGTTTTATAGCGCCCAGATAAGGCACTTTCTATATAAACTGTAGTAGTACTACAATATAATTTTGTTTCACCAAGCCTTCCCCATACGTAACACATTAACGTAGTCCATACATATTTAGTACGTAAGCCTATAGACCAACCGGTAGTGGCAAACAGTGACAAAAATATATAGTCTGGACTTTCTCTCTCTTTAATATTAAAATAAAGACATTTACCATAAACTCTAAAATTTGTAAAACGAAATAATATAATACATTGTTGCATAAACTTCCCTTCAATGATCATAAATGGAATAATATAAACAGTTATAGAGACATTAAGAAAAGAGGAGCATCTCTGTTCACCAAATAACATAAAACTCACTTTCATGTTTTTATACACCTACTCCATACAAAATATATATCATTGCTTATAGCTCAGAAACTATTGGTTTTATAAAAATATATTTCAGTTAAAAATAGTTTTAATTTTAACAGTACTAACTTTCAACCTAACAATGATAAGTTATTTATTCTCTCAAATAGTTGCGGAAATATGATAAAAATTGGAAATATTTCTTGTTTAAAGTGCCCTCAAATTCATTTTTGTGGGAAAATAAAAATTTAATTTTTTTTATATGGTTAAGCAAAGCTTAGATACAAAATTTAACATAAATTTTAAAGTGAATTTTGAGAAAATCTATTTTATCTGTTTTTGCCGCTAAGCAAACTTCCTTTTAATTTTAGAGTTAATTATCTAATTTAAAAAAATCCTTGGTGGGACCTTATGGTAGGTCAAGTTCTAATCCAATATATATAAACAGGAAAATCTACAAAAAGATGGCAATTTTAAAACCACTTTTCGTTTTCAGGTAGTCAGGATACGTGAACATTTATCAAAATATTGAGTTTGATTTTTTTTTTATAATCACAATACTCCTCTCTCATAGGGGTCGAGAGAGAGAGTAAAGATGGGAGTATAAATAATCTTTGTTTATATCTGTTTAGGTCCCTCCTATTGACGACGCTAATAAATACGATGTTCAGAAGGAAAGTTGCCGTCAAAAAACAGCAGACGTTTGGGTTCAAAGAGGAGGAGGAGGAGGTAAAACCCGAATGTTACCATCCCTTCACGGAGGAGGCTCAGGTGTTGTTGAAGAAGCGCCAGTATAACACCGCCCTCAAGTACCTGGATATCTCTCTGGACTTCACTCCGGACAATCCCCTCACTCTGGCAACCAAGAGTGGGTCAGTGGAACTCAAATATAACTTTGACTTAAGAGTTTATCTTATCATTTGAAATACTTTGGGAAGAAATGGCAATACAGGTTAAACTAAATTAGAGGACATTTTAAGAGACTGTACGAGTATAAATTCCCAATCTGGTGGGCACGTGGTCTAATCTTTAAGAGCGTTTAGTCTGGTTTGTAAGATGAGTGTACTAAATCTTACTTAATCAGCTCCCTCTCCTACTATGCAAACGTGGGTTCCAATAAATTTCTTTCAGAGAGTACCTTCACCAACACATACACACATAGAGCTTGGATTTAAACTTACCTTACTAATTTTAGCTATCTTCATTTTATTAATATTAATTACCTTACTAAGCTAATAGTTATTAATAATTATATTCTGATTATTACTTATTTCTCTTCATGGCCATCAGAACATGAGTTCTCCATCTAACCGAAACCTCCATCGAATACCTAGCATGACACCCAAATTACATCAAGTTCGGGTTGAGCCAGACCACCGAGGACGGGGAGATCGAGGTTCGAATCTCGGTCGGGTGAACTGGGAGGGGTTTTTCCTAAATGGTTTTCCACTCTCCCTCCACGCAAATGCGGGTTCACTTCCTCTAAATTCAACCTCCCCAATTCCTAATCCATTAGTGTAATTAGTACTTAAGCGTATAACCCGAACGGGTAGTAAGACGCGGTGCTAAATAATAATACATCAAGTTCATCTACCCACTATCCTTCCATCGGCGTCCTAGCCTACCAAGTTGTCTTGTATCGTCAAGTTTCCCATCTAAAATTTTGAGCACACGCCTGTAATCACCAATACGTGCCATGTGTTCACCCAACCTCAACCAGCGCACCTTGATTAACCTAGGTATATTTGTAGATGCAGTGGAGATGCTCCCTACGTAACTTTCTCCATTCTCTAGTTTGTTCATCTCTCTTAGGCCCAAATATTTTTTAACTACTTTGTTTTCAAAAACTATCAATTTATTATCTTGGTACATCTGTAAAATACATCTGATAAGATTAAAGCTTTGTATTTTTACAATTTATTATAATACCAGACGACATCAGCTTACGAAAGCATTCCCTACAAACATTCTGGTTTTGATCTCCTCTTTAATTTCATTCCTATGTGTTTGTACATTTCTCATGTATTTGAATTTGTCATATTCTCAAATACTAATATTGTTTATATCTGTGTCACCGTTGCATTGGGTACTGAATATCAACACACAGTCAGGTGTAGTATGATTTTGGTAAGAAGAACAGTAGAAGTTAGTTACTAAAATTACTTAAACAATTTAATATATTCATACATCAAGTCATGTTATCTTCAGATATCACATTTGATAGATATTATCAATATCTATAAATAGAAGCTATGCATCACTTTGGCCCCATAAGAGTAAGATTAATATTGATCCTACACACTGCGGAGGAGGATCTGAGGAAAATAACTTTCACTATAAGGTTAACAATAGGCCATTTTTAATTTTGGTGGCCATTTTGAACTTCCAGACAGGTTAATGCAGATTATAACATGTTCCAGATTTATGCATATTTATGTGATTTCTTGAAAGTTACAGCTAGTTTCAACACGTTCTGACATGTTACGACATGTTGGAATATTTAAGAACATGTTTAAACCTATTGGAACATGTTGAAACTTTACAAATCGTGTTGGAACATGTCGGAATATGCACAAACCTGCAAGAAACCAGACCATGTCGTATACTCTCTGAACATGTCTGGAAATAATTAAAAATGGCCGCCAAAATTCAAAATTGCCACCATAATTAAAAAAGGCTGCCTGTTAAACTTATAGGTAATGTGATTCTCCTCATGATCCCCCTTAGAAGTGAGGAGGATCAATGTTAATCTAATTGCAGGAAAGTGATGCAGAATTCTCATTTCAACTTCTACCCATGTATGTGTTATCCATATTTGTTTTAAGACCTACAGTGCTCCTAAACTATTTTTAATCAAAAGTTTGGCATTCCTTTTACTTAGCACCTCTTTGTTACCCAGAAAATCTACATTATCTTCATAAGTCAACAATTGATTCGTGACAGTTAATGTCAGCCTCAATGATCTCTTTCAAGGAACTTACTACATATTCAAGTGCAGAGTTAATTAGAAGAAGGGATAAAGAATCTCCTTAGTAAGCCATTGGGAACTCCAAATGTATTTGCTACTTTATTTTACACAAGCACGCTTGCCCTAGTTTCTCTTCAAACACATTAGAATAAACCTAATCAATTGGTTGGGTATTTCAAAATCAACTAAAATGCAGAACAATTGTGACCTCTTGGAAGAATTATACAGGATGTTTCTTAATTCTCTGACCAAACTTAAGCCACAACATCTATGGGCAGAAGGTAAGAGAAAATTATATTAACAAATGTTTGGAAAAGTCATCTTGTATTACAACAACGCCGGGACTACGCAGCTGTAAGTACGTACATGTACATCAAGTTGCATATAATCAGGTGGAAACATTACAGCAGGCATTCACAACACCCTCCTTGACCTTGTCAAAACAATATCCTTCGGTTGAATTTGACGTGGGCTCACCTTTCGGCAACGTTGCTCGCGGCTGGGAACTTCTTCCCGCCTAATGTTATGCAACTTGTTAATACGCACGTAATTGAAGCTGTGTACTCACGGCGTTTTTGCGGTTAAATTGCACTTTCATTTAGTTGTGCAAGATGACTTTTTCAGACATTTTTATACCAGAATTTTCTGTCTCTTTCTTCTCACATATGCTGTGGTTTAAGTTTGGGTGGATAATTTAGAAACACCCTGTATGTATTTTTGAAAAGTATAAACAATTAAGGTACACTTCCAAAATATTTGATTAATTAATGTTGACCTATTCCTTCTTATAAATCTGCACTGTTGATCGTCCATTGCTTCCATATGCACATGGATTATATACATTTTTTTATCCATTAAGTAGTTTCCTAGCCTCTTTTCAGATCAACTGGACTGCATTTCTCTATAAAACCTAAACTGTCTTTTATTTAATAATAACCGCACCAGTAAATATTCACATAAAGTCATTAGTTTATTTGTATCTAGTTTTCCGGTGGTCCAGGAATTAAGCTCAGCTGGCTACACTAAGAGTTATTTTATTTACTGACTTTCACTATTACTCTAGACAAATACGTATACATTTGATAACTACTGGGTTATTTCAAGTGTTAAAGCTGATTAGATATCACAAACTTTATAATTTGTTGGAAGCATTTAAATACCCCTGTAGTTAATAAATATATATGTGTTTGTCTAGAGTAGTGATTACCCACAGAGATCCCGTCATTCCGTGTCCATGGCTACGTGAGAATTTGCAGAAAACGATTTTTTTATTACTCTACTCATAATTTTTGGACAATGTGGAAATATGTTAAGAGAACTTGTGTATTTGAAGAAGAATAGGATAAGAAAACCTGTAATAGTTTTAAAAGTAAGGCGCATATAAATATTGACAAATCAAGTTCAGTTACCGAAGGACAGTAATTAGTAAATAGAAATTGGTGATAGATATTATAGAAATATTGTATTCAAAAGTATGAGTTAATTATTATCTACCAACCCTACTGGTTTACACCCCTATTTCGTAATTCACCCCTTAGTTACTCTATGCTATTAGGAACTGGATAGTTCATTGCTGTACTTTATGCCAACTATCCCTATCATGGACTAGTTCTATCCAATTGAACCTAATATGTGTCAGCCTGGCAGGGGTTCCCGATATTTAACGAAATAGCTTAGAGCTTGCCACAAACCGAATCGGATCGGAGCCGATCGGAACGGTCGGAGTCAGAATCCTAAGAACGGAAACAAGTTTTGTCCGCACACTGTTTCGGAATTCAATTCATGTCAGTCGGAAGGCAGCAACCAGAAGGGTACATCGATTTTAGTGATATGTTAATAGTGAGTGATAACCGCAGTGAAAGGCAGGCAATGGTGGTTGCTCTGTATTATTATTAGCACCGCGTCTTACTACCCGTTCGGGTTATACGCACTTACGCTAATGTGTAATGGTAGGGTGATTATGGATGAAATGGAGGACCTACAGTTTAACGTGGAATCCGAACCACGGTGGAGGCCTGGCATTCCTCACATTCACAAGTTGTGATTAATACACGTCTTGTCAGAGGTGAAGGAAGGGTTTGGCAATCAGATAAATCTGTGCCGGGACCGAGGATTGAAACCCGGACCCCCAGCACAGAAGTCTGACACCTTACCCCTAGACCACCAGGTCACCGGTTGCTCTGTAGATGGCTGCCAATGCCAATGAACAAAAAGAAGAAGTGGCTAGAACAATACTTTGAGAGCACGAGATGAAACATAAAATCTCCGAGATTTCCTCCCACGCATTTTCCTTTTTAACACAGTAATACTACTCTTTGTTAACAATGTAATAAATTATAGGATACTGTTGAACTAAATTGATTATTTGTTCTTCAAAACATATTTTTTTTAAATAATCAAAAATTGTCAAGGAACAGGAAAACAACATCAACAATGTTAACTGAGCGTGAGTGTAGAATGTAGATGATGCAATATTTCAGTGCTGAGAACATCAACAAATGTTAACTGAGCGTGAGTGTAGAATGTAGATGATGCAATACTCCAGTGCTGAGGACATCAACAAATGTTAACTGAGCGTGAGTGTAGAATGTAGATGATGCAATATTTCAGTGCTGAGAACATCAACAAATGTTAACTGAGCGTGAGTGTAGAATGTAGATGAAGCAATACTCCAGTGCTGAGGAGGCATGCGCGTAGATTTGGAATCCTTCAAAATATTCCTCCCTGGCAAACTGATTCGTTCCGTTCTGATCCGACGTTGACGTTTCTGATCCGACCCGAGCCAGTGCGTGGCAAGCTTTGGGGTTCCTTCAAATCAGTTTGTGAATCACTGATATAGAGGGAGAGTGGGAATTAATTAAAGAAAACTAATAGCGCTCAGTGTAGCCAGGTAAGATAATGTGTGAATACTCGCTTGTGCGGGTAATATTAAAAAAATAGGAGTTTAGGACTTTTACAAGAACATTCCAGTTCATCCAGTGGTTAGTGAGACCTCAGATTGCCAGCCACAATAAACAATATCAGTCTGGTCAACATTGACCATTGGCCAGTGCGAACAATCAATAATATACCGGTACACACAACTAACTAAATTGTAACCCGCTTACATGGCCGCGTGGTCTAACAAGCTACTTCCATGTTAGACTAGACTGCCGATGACTGGGAGATCAAGGTTTGAATCTTGGTCGGGTGTACTTAGGTATTTTACAAAATGGTTTCCCACTCTCCCTTCACGCAGATTCATGTATATTATCCTCTCAATATAACCTTTATAATCCATAAAACCACTAGTGTAATTAATACATAAGCGTAAAATCCGAACGGGTAGTAAGACATGGTGCTAAAAACATATATAGTTTAGGTAATATCTAAAATATCACATTGCTGGTAACACTGACAAAGGCATCAGTCTCATCTTGTCAAGTTGGTAAATGACGGGTAGATAGGGGCTCAAATTCCAGACGGAAAAACAGAAGTGATTCTAACCTAAAATATTTCCACCCTCCACCACGCAAACGCATATTTTAGGCTTACTCCTATAATTTCTACCTTTCTTATCTCCATCCCATTAGTGTCCTAAAATTAAAGGTACACTGAAGGTGGTTTCCTAAATGGTTTTCTACTCTCCCTCCAATCAAATGAGGGTGTATTTCTTCTAAATTAATTCTTCCTAATAGGCTAACACCGAACCCCTTAATGTAATTAGTAAATAGGCACATAACCCGAACGGGTAATAAGACGCGGTGCTAAAAAGGTAAAATTCACGCAAATTAATCTAAACGGGTAGGGTATATATTTTTATATATGTTTTTATTATATATACATATATTATGTATACCATTAAACCCTTGAGAAACTTTCACACATTCAACATTTCCCTCCCCCCAAAAAAGATTTAGTCTTTTGTTGGGTTGTTGAAATTAAATACTCAGCGAAGTGTATACACAAAATAGCAAAGAGAGTTTATTTTCGGTAATTGATACAAAAATATTGTTAGATTTTTCTTTTAACTTACATTTTAAGCAAACAATGTGTTTTAACGTAAATTGAGTATGTTATGTCAAGAGTCGATAAAAAATTCCTATCCACTGATACCTTATTCATCGCTGTAGGCTTTGTATTAGTTGAGAAAAAGGGATGTTGACAACAAAAATAATATATAGGATTGTTTGGACACTAAACAAGCAGGCGAGATCAAACTAATATATCTTCACTCAGAGAGGGTGTAACGTAATTGATTTTTGGACTGCTCTCATATATTTAAAAAGTCATGAATGAAGGTATTTTTCTTTAAAGTATAGTAAGTGAATTATCCTTTTAACACTTCATCCATGGAGAATCACGCGTTTTCGCAGAATATTTTTAAAAGGATTTTACCATTAAAACTTGTTTATTATTTTCAAAATTTAACTCCGCAGAATTTAACAAACAAGCAAGAGAAACCAGCTCCCTATATCCAATGGGAGGCTGGCCTTCAATGCACCTGTCGCAGAGACGTACCTGATTGGTTAGTCTTGACACTGTCACGAGAGGTCCGGGGAGCAAGGGACACGTCCGCATATAAGCAAAATGTGCGTATGAAGAGACACAGAATGTGCCGCTGAATTAGCGAGAGTAGACGTAGAGAGAGGGCCGGAGTAAACATACAGAAAGTGCCGGTGAAATAGCAAGACTAGACGTAAATATAGAAAATGTGTGTCAACGATAAAGTAAAAAGTAATAACAGACAATACATAGCTTAATTTCAAACAAAGTGTAAAGGAAGAAATAATTATTTAAATAAAGCGTGTACAACACCAACAGTTGTACTTATATTACAAATAAATTCCATATCACAATAATTGGTGCTCGAACACGGAGCTATAAATACCAATTATATCAAATATTATTCCATATCATCATAATTGTCGCCCAATCGCGGGGCAATTATATGTGAATAATACCGAAATATAATAATTGGCGCTCGATCACGGAGCTATAAAGACCAATTATACAGCAAACATTACAATATCATTAAAATAGGCGCCCAACGCGCGACCGAAATATAATAATTGGCGCTCGAACACGGAGCTATAAAAACAATTATATCATCAAACATTCCGTATCGTTATAATAGGCGCCCAACGCGCGACCGTAATATAATAATTGGCGCTCGATCACGGAGCTATAAATACCAATTATATCAGCAAGCAATCAATATCGTTATAAGGGATGTTGAAGAAAGGGGCAGAAGCAGAGGTGGAGATAGGAAGGTGTGATTAAAAATTTAAATACAAGACATATTTAGTTTTAAAAATAATATAATATATAAATAATATCACAACCGTAGTGGTATTCAGTAATAACCCGCTATGAATTTTATGGTTAAATTATTGCTAAATGTTTCAATAGACATGATTATTTTTTTTAAAGTCATTTTATTAAATTCATTAAAATTATTAAAATATTTGTTAACAGCCACGAGACCTGAGGCTCTTAGCCTCGCATTGCATCCTTCGTTTACCCTGTAAGAAGATAACAAGCTTACCTTGCATTGTTCCACTATGGTATAGCTTATAAGATAGGGCCATAGTATATATAATACGTGAGGGTAGCACTGCTACTTTTCATGGTAGACGGAGGGTACATGGTAGCCACTGACAGGAGTTTGAGCCTCAAATCCCGGACATGTCTATTGGGACTTATTATTCCCATCTGAGGTATATTTTTCTCCATTCTGTCTCACTAATGAGTGTGCACTTAAACTTATGGATAGCCCTTTGATTAAGCAGTTAATAATCTAATTTATAAAGTTAATAAATAATAATTATTTATGACTCACATTGATGATGGACACGGGGGCGTTCGCCATGTTTGGTATGGTTCGCCAGTGATGATTACTGCTGCTGCCATTATGAATAGTTTTCCTTAGTCCCTCCACATATATGTGGATACATTTTATGTAAATTTTAATTTCTTCAGCCCTATCCAATTATGGTATTTAAAAAGGGATATACTTTAAGGGCAGAAATAGAAAGTAGATGACACATTTTAGTGATACAAGCTTGAAGCATAACATATATTTCATGTTAACTTTAGCAGGATTTATGAGTTTTAGTGAATTATATATTGAAGCGTCATTTGATCTTTATAAAATAAGGGCACAATACATATTGTGTATTTTAGTATTTAAGATACTTAAAAACTAGCAGTAAAGAACAGGACAAAATCGTCAATGATCTCCCCAAATGAAGTTGCAGTATTTTTAGTTATAGTGAAAGTTATCTTTGCCGATTTCTTTCTAGGAAGGTAAGTCGTCCAAGGGGACGCAGTGAGGGCTGCAAGAAGCACTTGTAGCAGCCATTGGAAAAACAATATTGTAGTCAAAGAGTTGGAGAAGAACTAGTCACTCCAACTCAACTTCCACTATTTATATTCATTATTCCATAACTAACCAAAGTGTGCTATAAATTAATTCTAATATTCAATTTGTGATCTTTAATTCAAGTTAGCTTTAACTTAAATCAAACCCAGTCTAATCGTTGTTATGGAACGTGAAAAATACCCGGAGCTCGGACACAATATACTTAAATATTTATATCTAGCGCTGAGATATAAACTGACGCTCGTTAATTCAGGGCCATCAGGCTGTATACTAACCTGGTCAGGATCTGAACATAGGATGCTGGGATGGACATGACCACGTGCCGTTAGAAGCTGTGTAATCTAATGAAACAGGTTTAATAAGTGGAATGTTTCGATAGTCAATCAATCATTTTACCTTGTGATAAACGGGCAGAAAATATTTTGAGGAGTAGATTTACCCTAAATTTCTCACAAATGGACTTAATTGACAGCGAGTAAAAGCTACAAAATCTATTTTTACCTACTCATACGCTAAGTCATAGGATTTGCATCTGTATCTTTTGATATACTCGTATATTATCAATACTTATTTAACAACACTAGTAAATTAGTAAGATTATATCAATTTTGAACTCAAAAAGTATGTTTGTGCTTTCTAAAAGGTGCTCCAAATGTCAATTCGTAGGAAAACCAAAGTATATTTCCAGTGCTCTCAGATGGGGTATCAAACCCAGATCCACGAGTCTGAGTTAAGGTAGGGTGGAAGGAGACACAATAAAATACGTTTCTGTAGTTTTTATTTGCAATCAATTTCTTTCACCAAAATAAATCAAATTTTACTCGAGTAGAAACGTAGAGTTCAATGTTCTGAATAAATTTATTTCAACAGTAATTCTTGAATATCTGTCATGAGCGTATTATCATTTGATTATAAACTTTATAAATTAAGAGAAAAAATGTCATTAAAGAATAGAACATTCTAGAATATTCAAGAACTGTTGAGATTAACATGTTAAGTTTTTTTTAGTACTGCGTTTGATGCCCCGTTCGGGTTGTACGCTTATGTACTAACTACGCTAATGGTTTTAGGGACAAGTAAAGTTATATTTAGAGGAAGTGTACACGCATTTGCGTGGAGGGATAGTGTAAAACTATTTTGGAATCACCACCATCAGTACATTCAACCGAAATTCGAACCTCAATCGCCTCGTCATCGGCAGTCTAGTTCAACACTAGAGTAGCGCAATATACCATGCGGCCACCGAAGCGAGCGTGTGAAGGAAATTAAACTTTATGTTTCTACTGGAGCAATATTTTATTTATTTTGAGGATTTTTGTTTTGCTATAAACAATGCAAAAATAATAGCCTTAACACACCATCCCTACAATCCACCTTAAGAACTAACTTTGGCGGATTCTGTTGTAGCTGTCTTATAAACCTGTTCGAGCCGGAGGAAGCTATGCCCAGTGCCGTCCACTCTCTGGTGGAATACAAGAGGTACGTCGAGGAAGAGCTGGACGGCCAACAAGAGACGGTCTACGCCCTGGGACTGCTCAAGAAGGCCGAGAGTCTCTACCACCAAACAGAGTTCGAGCAGGCCTTGGTCTTCTTTCACAGGGGAGCAAAGCTGCGGCCAAACATGGAACTATTTCACAAGGGGATCAAGAAGGCCAAGAAAGCTATCCTGAATGCGATCGGTAAGGGATAAAACACAATCGGGAATCTCGTGGCTTAGCGCGTCACGTATTTGACTGGTTTTGTTGGGGATAGGAATATTCATGTTTGAATCCCGGTTGTGTGTACGGAGATTTTTTTTAAATAGATGGTTTCCTACTCTACCATCACACAAATGAGGTTAAGTTTCTCCAAAACTCTACTAAACTCATACCCAAGAAGTTAGCGAATGGTCTAAGGCGTCACTCTCGCAATAGAATGGACTACCAATTACTGGGAGATCAAAGTTTGAATACTGGTTGGGTGTAAAGAGATGGACTGGATATAACTATTTCAAGATAGGGATAGAGTGTAATGAGATGGACTGGATAGAACTAGCTCAAGATAGGGATAGAGTTTAATGAGTGGATTGGTTAGAGCTAGCTAAAGATAGAGATAGGGTGTAATGAGGTGGACTGGATAGAAATAACTTAAGTACGTAATTGTGGCAATGTTTAATCATGCCTTAGAATAAGTTAATATTGAACAAATGGAGCTTTAACTAGATACTCATTCTTTGAATACTCTACTACAAAATTAATTAAAAAATTAAGTATAGATAGCTATGAGAATGTGCAACTATGGTTCGTATAGGGATAAGATAATACAAAAATTTAACTTAAGTATACAGCCTTGATTTCTTTTTCAAACCTTTATTTCTATACATCTATTTGTACTTAGATAAATGTAAATGCCTGTAAAAAAGATTGGAAGTACTAAAATTGTGTTTATAGTGTGTAAATTCTTAGCCATGCAAGTTTCAAATATGTTACATTTATTTGGATTGCTTATTTAATAATGCATGGAACAATACATTATTTAATATATAATTTTTGTTTCTATATTATAAGATTTTCTAGCGGTACAAAAATTGTATAATCAATTTAATTTAAGTTCCACTCTATAGCTTAGTATTATAAATAAATTGTCTGTAATACATTCTACCATTATTAAATTGACAATCCTTTTATATTCAAATTACTATGCTCTAGAATTCTGGGTAGTATTTAAGGCTTTTTGTTCAGGTTTATTAAGCTAATAGCAATTAGTACTATTTTTATATTAAAATAATTAATTTATGATTATTATACTTATAATGTGAACCTTAGGGGTCTTGGAGTAAAGTGATTGCCTTAGAGACCGATGTTTGTGGGTTCAAACCCAGCTGTGGTCGATGTATTTTTCTTGAGCGATAACAATCCGTAGTACACAACTTTCTTCAGAGGAGAAATCTATGTTCAGTTGTGGAATGTAAAAAAAAACCTGAAAGGTACGTGAAAATACTTTTCTCAGCTAAATTGGTAGGACCTTTCGCGTTTGCTCATAGAAACTCTCTTGTATAGTAGGTCAGTTCAGAAAGTGCTCATTAATACCTAAAAATAATTTAAATATATTATGTTTATTTAGTTACTATTTACTCTAGAAAAGAAAGCAGATATGGATTAAAGTGAGATTGGGGAACCATTTAGAAGGAAACAGCCTCGGTACACCGATCTGGGATTCAAACTCAGATCTCCCTGACACTGGCAAAACCAAGACATGACTGATACTTCTTATTTCATGGCCCACTGTCGCGAGTATAATACGATCAAACATGTTAATATGTATCATAATCATCATTATCAACTGTTTCCAGCCTGTGTCAGGGTTAGTTTAGTAAAATGCCGCAATCTTCCTCTATCCTTCCATCATTCTTCCTCCATTAATTGCGTCCATTCTTCTCTTCTCACTTGCACACTGACTACTACCAACTACACGCAACAATGGAGCCTACCTAGTGGTTGCCGCTTAGCCTCTCCTACTCAATTCTGATCTCACCCCTAAAAGGTGCACCCCGGGACCTGAGCAACCTGGTAGAGGTTGGGATGAACCCCAGTGGAAATCAGATCAGGTGCAGACGAAAGACAGGAGACTGGTCAGGGCCAAAACTAACAAGTTTGGAACAGGGTCTGGCCAGTTGGCTCCCAGCCGGGTGGACTGGGAGTGAGAGGGTTGATAGACTGGTCAACAATCTTGGAACAGGGTCTGGCCAGTTGGCTCCCAGCTGGTGGACTGGGAGTGAGAGGGTTGATAGACTGGTCAACAAACTTGGAACAGGGTCTGGCCAGTTGGCTCCCAGCCCGATGGACTGGGTGTGAGAGGGTTGATAAACTGGTCAACAAGTTTGAATCAGGGTCTGGCCAGTTGGCTCCCAGCTGAGTGGACTGGGAGTGAGAGGGTTGATAGACTGGTCAACAAACTTGGAACAGGGTCTGGCCAGTTGGCTCCCAGCTGAGTGGACTGGGAGTGAGAGGGTTGATAGACTGGTCAACAAACTTGAAACAGGGTCTGGCCAGTTGGCTCCCAGCTGAGTGGACTGGGAGTGAGAGGGTTGATAGACTGGTCAACAAACTTGGAACAGGGTCTGGCCAGTTGGCTCCCAGCTGAGTGTACTGGGAGTGAGAGGGTTGATAGACTGGTCAACAAGCTTGGAACAGGATCTGGCCAGTTGGCTGGAAGTGTGGGGGTTGGTAGTGATGAGCTAAGCCATCATCAGCTCCCATAGCCTCAGTTAGGGAAGGTTACCACCAAGAGAAGGTCTACCTGAGGACCTATAAGGGGCAGGCCCGCTACTCAGATGTTGGTCACAACAGGCTTAGTAAGCCGGTGGCCGCAACAAACCAAAATACTATAGAAAATAAAGTGGTTGTTACATATATATTTATAGTATTCAAGTTTTATGTAAAGGAAGATGGCATCCTGTTTTTCAGGTGAAAACACCCAGACTCATTTCGAAGACATTATAGGTCTTCTACCAAAGATCTGCACGGTGTCAGAAATTATTTCAAACCGTCAGGGGTTTCCAAAATTCCAACCTTGCACATCCTTGTCCCCAATGCATAGAGATGAACTTATCAAGGAAGTACTGGGGCCTTTGAGGAAAGACGCCAAGTTCGTAAACAACATCAAAAAGGATCATAAGCCTCTAAAAGCCCTGGATGACGAGCTCCAACTTCAAACGAAGGCGGAAGAAATACACCGGTTTCTTGATAATCGCCAGGTTTGAAACTATAGTTATCTACTGTGGCAGATCTATGTATGCGGGGGCCACGGGTGACATGAAATGTGGGGGACACCATAAACCCATGTATTTTTCATTTTAGAATCGTGTCTTACTACCAGCTTTCATTATAATTTCAGTATACTAGTGTCTTACTACCTGCTTTCATTATAATATCAGGTATACTATCGTGTCTTACTACCTGCTTTCATTATAATATGCAGGTATACTAATTAAGCTAATGAGTCTGGGATAAGGAAGTTTGAATTTAGATGAAGTATACCTGCATATGCGATGGTAGTGGGGGGAATTCAATTTAGGAAATAAACATCCTTAGTACACCCAACCGGGATTAGAATTTTGATTTCCCCGTCATCGGCAGTCTAGTCCATTACGAGAGTGACGCCTTATACTATGAAGCAAGCGAAGCAGGTCCCTGTAATTAAATCATTACAAGCATTCAAATTAAACAAAATTCTGTAATAATCTAATATTTCAAAATTGGAATCCAAATATTTTTAGAGACATCTCATTTTCAAATATTTTATCGGGGAGGGGAGAGTTTGGTGGGGGTGGAAAAGCAAGTCCATAAAAAAAAACTTTATTTTTATTCCTGATTCTCCCTCCCTACACAAATAATCCTCCCCCGCCCCTAGATTGTTAGCTGTAGATAATATATACAATAGAAAATTAAAATTATTCTTTCCTTCTTGTAGCTTTTGTGGGAACCCAGGGCTGGTTATTTGGTGGTCATGTCTCGTCAATAATATTGTATCTTGTGCAAGGATTTAACTTGCATTGTTTAAGCAAATATAATGGATAGAGGGGGTATAATTAGCCGTGGTCAGCAACAATGTGCAAGCAGTAATGATGGGCACAATCGAATAATTATAAGAAATCGAGTAATTACTCAATTCTCTTTAAAAAGAATCGAGTAATCGAGTAATATTACTCGAGTAATTTTTAGCGAATCATCTACTTGAATCGTCCCGTCGCAATCGGTTGGACAACATTACACGGGAGTCTTGCAATGGAATTCGATACTAATAACATGTCAATAATCTCTTCCTAGTAGTAGGCAGCAGTGGCGCAGGAACGTTTTTATTTGGGGGAGGGGGGGTAAAAGTAATCATGTACTTTTATACGGTATAACATTTTTGAGATTTAAAAAAAGACCAGGAAAATGTAATACAGCTGTCCCTCACACTACCGAGTGATTGGTTCTGATAAAAAATCGCATAAGCACGAAAACGCAAGTGAATGATTTTAACATGGGTGATATAGGGATTACGCCAAATGAAATAAATGGTACAGAACCCCGCACGGACTTTCTCGATCTACTGTTTTAAAAATGGAGATATTTACTCTAAACTTGTAATATAATATGTGAAACTAAATAATATACACTAGCAAACCCAAGCATAAATTGCACTATATCATGTAAAACCTTTTTTGAGTCTCGGTTTTAAATTTTATATTATTATTTTTAAAGAATTAATGTCCTCATTTGTATGTTTGGACCAATGAAAAAGATTAATTAATTAATATTGGGTCCACAAGGGTCAACACTTAGTATTAAATTTCGACTTCCGATCGAAATTCTATTAGGTGTTGCACATCTTCAGGTCGGCGCATTGATATTAAATTCCTCATTTATAAATTTTGAACAATTAAAAATGTAAATATTGACTGTTGAATATAAAATGGAGATAGATAGATCAATGCTCTACAAAAATTTCTCCTAAGAGGCTTAAGGAAAAATAACATTACATTTTTGAGAAACTTATATTATTTACTCTATGGCATTAGAGAATTATTGCGTTAAAACTTAAGTCGTATATCTTTACAACTAAAGCTCACAAAATTGTATTAACATATTTGCCAATATCTCAGAAACGGTTGGTTTTATAAAAATGTATTTCGCATACATGTTTTTTATTTTTAATAGTACTACAATTTTGCAATGATAAGTTATTTAGTTGCGTATAACCCGAACGGTAGTAAGACGCGGTGCTAATAATAATAATAGTTATTAGTATCTCAAATAGTTGTGAGATACGGAAATTTCCGCGTCTGTAAAGTACCCTAAAAATTCATTTTCATGGGAAAATGAGAATAGCCAGTTTATTTATAATCTTAATCAACGCCTAGATACGAATTTTAATCAAAATTGTTAGAGTCGATTTTGAGAAAATCTATTTTTTCTTTTTTCGCCCTTTATAAAACTACTCTTAATTTTAAGTTTTAACAGACACACAGACCTATGGCATTGCAAAGACCATTTTTAAGGGTTTGGGTGGTCATAGGACTCGACATCCATCAACATTTTCAGGTTGGATTTTTCTTTACGGTTGCAATACTTAACCTTTAGTTCTCGAAAAGTTAAAAAATATATATATTTGCGTATAGCTTGAAAGTTATTGGTTTTATAAAAATATGTTTCGAATAAAATATTTGTATTATAAATAGATCTACATATTTGCACTGATAAGTAATTTCATATCTCAAATAGTTTCGGAGATATAATAAAAAATGAGAATGTATGCATCATACCTGAGCCCTTAAAGTTATTTTGGCGAAATATTCAGAGTATCCATTTTGTTTGGAATATTTATAAATGTTCAGAAATGAAATTTAATCAAAATTGTTAGAAATTGTTGAGAAAATCGACTTTTTCTCTTTTTGCCATTCAGTAAACTACCCTTAATTTTAGGAGTAGATATCCAATTCCAAAAATCCCTCGGGGCAACCCTATGAAAACCCTAGATACCAAGTTTTAGCCCGATCGGTAAAATAGTTTAGGGTCTAGTCGGAGGTACAGACAGCAGACAGACATACAGACAGACATACAGACAGACGAAATTCAAAAATAATTTTTTTCGGATTCAGGGAGTCATGATTTCGATTTTTTTGACGATCACAATACTTTCTATGCCTGTAAGATAACGAGAAAGTAAAAAGTAAATAAAAACCTATAACTTTTAAATGATTGCAATTTTTATTAATTTATTTAACTAGTTCAATGCCTAGCCTACACCTATTGTCAATCTTCAATCCCCTGAAATTTGTAAATAAACAAAATTTTTAGTTATTTCATCTAATTAATAAAATGCTACAAGTAAACTTACTGTTAATCTTCAATCGCATGATAAATTAACTGGATTTGGCAAATCTGGATTCTCACTATCTTGCTCTTGATGGTAGGCTCTTGCTCTCTTGGTGGCCTTTGGATAGTATGCTCTTGCTCTCTTTAAGGACCTGGGATGGTCAGATCTTGCTCTCTCGAAGGCCCTCGGACGGTAGACTCTTGCTCTCTTGAAGGCCCTTGGATGGTAGCCTTTAGCTCTTTTGAAGACCCTTGGGTGGCAATCTCTGCTCTCTTGAAGGCCCTGGAATGGTAACCTCTTGCTGTCGTGAAGGCCTTGGGTCTTTAGACTGACGATTTCAACTTCTTTGATGAAATGGTCAAGACTCAACTGACGGGCAGCATTCTTCCTCTCTCTATAGAGTTATTTGTAGAAAGCCAAATAATTTTAGATCTCTCTGGCAACTTTGGCGCTTCTAACCATGTTAGGGTCATTCTCTTCAATATTCAGCAATTTGTTTTGTTGAAAGTTGTTTTATATGCTCCACAGTCAACAACATGGGGCTCTTCCTCTTCATCATTTATGCCATTCTCCATTTCCAGATGATCTTCATTGGTGAGTTCTATTGAGTGGGATTGGAGGAATTCATCCATATGTGCCTTGTTTATCTCCTCAAATCCAACAGATCTTGCTATGTCAAATGTCATGTTTTGAATTGGAAAGCTCATGTTCAGGATCAAAATCATGAGACTCAGAAACTTTAAGCCAAATATTTTTCCAAACCCCCTTCATACATGACTATTTAACTTCTGCCCATACATCTTCAATGCTGTCAATACCACCCCTCTAACACCAAACTGTACAGTAAAGATCATTGTCCTCACTGGAATGTGCGCGCACAGGTCACGTCACCGCACAGGTGACTGAGAAATTACAGCTGACCATGCATTTTTTAAAATTTCTTTGAATCGGGCTATAGCGAAAACGTGTAAAGTGAGATCTCGTATAACAAGAGATACCTGTATCTAACGGTCCCATTTTACATTTTTCTCATTTATTTTAGTCATGCCAAACATTAGACTTAATACACACAAAATAAATTAAGAAAACTTATATCTGATGCGGCTCAACTAAAAATTATGAAACACTGAAAATTAAAGTAGGTTTTCATGCACCTTTCCCCTATATTTGTTACTAGCTATAAAATCACTAACTAATTTTGAAATTTCAATTTTGTTAAACCTCTCAGGAAATCTAGTCTACGTTGCCTCATCGTGGAGCGAAAATAGTTTTTAATGCGTACAAGCATTGAAAAACTTCTTTCTGCAGTAGCTGATGTAGCTGGTATCACTATCAGAGTTTTCAAAATCTCTTCAGTGTGTGCTCCAAGCACATTTTACTTTTATTATGCTAACTTAGTGTGAAAATTGTATCTTATCTCAATAAGATCTTTACATTATCCAAAGGTTTTACTATATTTTTTTTGGGGGGGGGGGGAAGGGAAACAATAATTTTTACCCTATAATTTTTTTTGGGGGGTAAAATTTACCCCTGTACCTCCCCATTCCTACACCAATAGGCAGTCAACACTCCACCTCCCTTATTTTCAGGTTTCACGTTGCACATACAGTCAATATGAAAGTATGCGTTTTAATAGTGTCTCACAAAAAAAAAAGTTTTGTGCTCTTTTTAATAAAATAAACTTTTCTTTAGACATCTATGTTAAAGGAATCTATAATAATTGTACCTTTTTAAAAGTGAAAACTGTTTTTTTAACCTACTATAAAGTTTCAATTTATAAACACTCATATTGTACTAAGGAGAAATTATAATCAATAAAATAATTAAGAAAGACTGTAATTAGTTTTGGTTATATGTGGTTGTGGAAATAAGACTGTTGAGATGCCGAGTAAAAAAAATCGAGTAACTATCATCAAGTAATTTGAAAAAGAATCGGAAATGTGATACGCTTATTTAGCATGCTTTTCGATTCTGTACCTTATATCTGCGAGAATTTTGTATTGAAAACGCATGTGTAGCATTTAAACCATAAAGGGCCATTTTTGCATAGCAGCAGAAACTGTTGGTGAAAAATGAACTCTAAGGAAATGTGCCTTTTAAATGGAAAGAGCATGGTAAAAGTCCAGCCAATAAGGTCGATTCTCACTTAGCTGGTAAGAAAAGAGAAAATAAAAGAATAACAAGGTAAGAGTAAAGTTAATCAAGAACTTCCGATAAAACAACACAATCGAGTTACTCAATTATGCCCATCACTAGCACGCAGGCAAAGGTGTCAGTCTCGGATTTATGGGGAGGTAAAGAATAATTTTAAGTTTAGCTATAGGGACAGTTCAAACAAGTAAATAAAGATTGTGAGGAATAACACTTCTATTGACGATTGCTAGGAAAATTATAGAACTACAAATTGTTAAAATTAAATTTATACAGAAGAAAGATCTGCAAGTATTTTCAGTGTTTCCACTCGCGTGGTAATAAGAGAACACTTTTAAATGTTTGCAGGATTTCTGGTGCAAGCAAAACCCGCTATACTCTCGCTGTAGGGTTGTGTTGAAAAGAGACGCTAAGATGGCCGCTAAGGAAGCCGCCCTGCGTAAAATTCGTCAGGAAGAGTTTGAGCTCAAGAAGGAGGATTGTATGAGACATGTGGCGGAATGGAAGGAGATGATAGATGCGGCTCTCAAAGAGAAGGACTGGGATTCAGTCATCGAGCTGAACCTAGAGCTAGAGGAGTACATCAAATCCAAGAGCGAAGAGTTCTTGGTAGACAAGTGGGCCCAACTCATCATGGTGTATTCCTGTATGGTTCAAGCTGAGACCGCCAGGGTCAGGTGTGTTACAGAATAAATAAGGGTTCTTGAACAGAGCAATGTGTGTTACACGGTGTAAACAAGGGTTCTTGAACAGAGCAATGTGTGTTACACGGTGTAAACAAGGGTTCTTGAACAGAGCAATGTGTGTTACACGGTGTAAACAAGTGTTCTTGAACAGAGCAATGTGTGTTACACGGTGTAAACAAGGGTTCTTGAACAGAGCAATGTGTGTTACACGGTGTAAACAAGTGTTCTTGAACAGAGCAATGTGTGTTACACGCTGTAAACAAGGATTCTTGAACAGAGCAATGTGTGTTACATGGTGTAAACAAGGGTTCTTGAACAGATCAATGTGTGTTACACGGTGTAAACAAGGATTCTTGAACAGAGCAATGTGTGTTACATGGTGTAAACAAGGGTTCTTGAACAGAGCAATGTGTGTTACACGGTGTAAACAAGGATTCTTGAACAGAGCAATGTGTGTTACACGATGTAAACAAGGGTTCTTGAACAGAGCAATGTGTGTTACATGGTGTAAACAAGGGTTCTTGAACAGAGCAATGTGTGTTACATGGTGTAAACAAGTGTTCTTGAACAGAGCAATGTGTGTTACACGATGTAAACAACGGTTCTTGAACAGAGCAATGTGTGTTACACGGTGTAAACAAGTGTTCTTGAACAGAGCAATGTGTGTTACACGCTGTAAACAAGGATTCTTGAACAGAGCAATGTGTGTTACATGGTGTAAACAAGGGTTCTTGAACAGAGCAATGTGTGTTACACGATGTAAACAAGGGTTCTTGAACAGAGCAATGTGTGTTACATGGTGTAAACAAGGGTTCTTGAACAGAGCAATGTGTGTTACATGGTGTAAACAAGGGTTCTTGAACAGAGCAATGTGTGTTACACGGTGTAAACAAGGATTCTTGAACAGAGCAATGTGTGTTACATGGTGTAAACAAGGGTTCTTGAACAGAGCAATGTGTGTTACACGATGTAAACAAGGGTTCTTGAACAGAGCAATGTGTGTTACACGATGTAAACAAGGGTTCTTGAACAGAGCAATATGTGTTACATGGTGTAAACAAGTGCAAATACATCTTATAGTCCTTGCATTTGAAGTTGACGCCTAAGCAGCTATTACTGTGGATTCACACGTTCGCAGAAAAACTAGCGCAGAACACAAACGTAGTCACGTGACGAGCTCTAAGCCAATCACAAGATATCAGCCTCATCAGCGCGAGCTGCTCTGCTAAAGTTTAACTCATCTCTACTATGTCCTCTCTGAACAAGATGTTCGGCACAGGAGAACCAACCATCTCAAATCAGTTCGCATGCGCTGTTGAGCCAGAAGCAAGCAGACAGCTTCGTTAGCCGTTGTGATGAGATTTGAAATAACCCAGTAACGTAAAGAATGTGTAACTGTGTATCGATGTATTGGATTGTGACACGACACAGCGTTATGATTTGAAAACATCCATCGTGAGAATGAACTAAAATATACTGTTTATCCACTCTAAAATAAAATATGTTGATAATCACCTGTTTTAAGTTAAAGTTGCAATGCATCATAGGATTAACATAAAGTGTGTGAGTTGCTGCGCCACTCAAGCAGATTCTGCTTTATATTTTCGGCGAGCGTGTGAATCAAGCTTCACACGGAAAGGTCTGGTTTGACTGATTCTGTCTGCTATCTGGCCACCCCTAGATTAATTTGCTGGATTTGCACCTCGTTTTTAGTGTAGGGTACTTGCCCCCTTCAGTGGGTCGTCATGGGTTCCACCCTCTGTCATTTTCTTTTTCCCTTCTGAGTCCAGTATTAATGTTAATGTTCCAGTCCAATTGTTTGTTTTGACTATCTTCATTCCTACCTCTCTGTTGTCTCAAGTTCGACTTCAGTTGGCCTCGCCCTGGTTCCAGTAATATGACCGGAGCTTTCAATAGGTCACGTGCTGGTGACGTCATGGACGTGACTAGCTGCTTCTAACACCTGCGTGGCTTGACGTGGGTTAACTCTTAACTGTCCATTTCCAAGCTGATCGATTTGATCTATAAACATATTGTAAGAATTTACCAAACCTTGGTAGTTAGTCTCCACCCATTTTGTCAAGCTCATTAGATCTTGATTTGATTGCTTTTATGTATTTATTATGGCGTCTTGTTTGTCCACTAGTCCACCAAATTTAAGTCTTTGTCGGTCCTGTAATTCCTTAAAATATTCGTGATTAATCTTCAAATATTGCACCTTCTCCTTCTCTTTCTGCCAGTCATAGCAGAGCTTCTCTATTCAAGACCTCATCTTCCCTAAATAGTCTTGAATTTTTTTTTTTTTTTTGCGATCCTAACAGCTGATTTCATCTTAAATTTGTTTAATCATGTATGTATATTAATGTCCTCAGTTTGTGTAACCATATTTTCCTTCACAATAGTCTCTTGTTGTTCCATGAGTTTCTGATGGTTATTTTACATATCCATTAATACCCTGTCAAGTACGGACCGGGTTGACAAAATGTCCATGAGGCGCATCCGTCAACACTTTGATCGACCCTGTAGTGTCAGTCATCGTCACATTTCTTCCCATTGCATCAAAACGACATTGAGCGTCGCGACGCTACCACACTCAGCTGCTCTCCTCGGGTTGTATTAGTCATAGGGAAATACTCCTTTCTTCATTAATTACCACCAGTTTCCAGCCGTATAAGTTGATTGGTAGTCAGAAGCCATCTTGTTGGTTCCAAGTTTGACCGTCGTGTCTGTTGTAAATTGTCTATCTCTATTCTCTCCGAGTGATTAAAATTATACTAGGACAGGTTTTATCTACAGCAAACTTAATCATAAAACATATGAGAGGTACGAGGGGAGGGGGGGAGTCACATGACACACATTTTTTTAGGACAACAACTTTTATAGGCCCCATACACGATCAGTCAGACTGTCAGTATTAATAAAGTAATAATTAATACTGACAGTCTGATTGATCGTGTAGGGGCCTTTTTATATCTCAATCCCCATAAGAAGCCCATCAAATATATTTTTTAAATTAAATTAAATATTTCAAGAGACCTCTTTTAACCAAAATCTAAAGTGTATTAGAAAGGTATAATGATTGTCTAAAAAATTTCAGCAATAGCTCAATTTAAATATGACAGATATCTCTTTTAATCACAATCTAAAGTTCATTAAAGATGTCTTATGATTGTCTAACAGATGGCAGCCCTAGCTCTATTTAAATATGACAGAGACCTCTTTTATCCACAGTCTAAATTACATTAAAAAAGGTCTCATGATTGTCTAACAGATGGCAGCAATCTCTCAATTTAAATATGAGAGATAACTCTTTTAACCAAAATCTTAAGTTCTTTAAAGATGTATCATGATTTTCTAACAGATGGCAGCACTAACTCTATTTAAATAAGACATAGAACTCTTTTAACCATAATCTAAAGTGCATTGGAAATATTTCTTGATTGTCTCAACAGATGCAGCACTACCTCAATTTAAATATGACAGAGACCTCTTTGAGCCATAATATAAAGTGAATTAGAAAGGTCTCATGATTAGCTAACAAATGGCAGCACTAACTCAATTTGAGCTACAATTGGACTTCCCCCTTTTACCCTTGTACCTTAAATATGATATCCACTTACTTTTACCAGGTCTATGTATTTTAAAATAATAAAACTAATAATTCCAAAAAATCACCACCCAGCCTCAGTATTTAAATATTACTAATTATTAATTCAGCACTGTGTGGTGTCCAGGAAATGGTCAATCGTTGCTGCCAACATCTTGAGAGTCAGTTCTGCCCTCGTAGCCCTGTCAGTGGTTACCGCCCTCGTAGATCTGTCAATAGCTATTTCACTCTAATAATTCCTTTATTTAATCTTTGTTCAATGCCATTTATTTTAACGTAATTCTTTCATTTCGTATTTTATTATTTAGTATGATGACATTCTAGGTCACGAGGCACCAAACTTTGCTACGCTCATATTTTCTCAAATTATTACTGTCCTTTTAAAGAATATTGTTTAGGGTACATAATAATTCAACAAATTTACATTGCATTTGTTTTAAATTTATATTAAATATTGTAAACGTTGTTTAGCTTCACCATTTACAAAATCACACACACACACAGCACACTACACATAATGAATTGGAAACTTGAGCCCTAATCCTAACAGAGAGAAATATTTGAGAGTAGTGTGTCTTCATTTGAAACAAGAGTGGTCGATCTATTCGGACAACCTCTCTTATCACCTCATTTGGATCATATACCAACTGTTTCACTATTGTTGGACATCGTCTTACCAGTCATTTCATTCCCACCCTTCATCATCTTGTTTGAATTTGCACTAATGTGAAACTGACAAATTCAAACTGTGAAGTATGTACTACTCGAAACTTCTTTGTTTCTCCTTCCTGTCGGTTGGGTTGGTGACGCGGTTTAGTGAACTTAGTGACTTCCCCCTCCGACCCCCCACCACCCCTACAGAGAGAAAGAAAACAAACATCAACTGTCTTCTGCTTCCCCAATGTTCACATCAATTACCGACATTGTATACCTCGTAATGACATGTAACTTATAATACTTAAGTTATTTTTACATATATATTTATGTTATTTGCAGTACAAGATACAATTTAAAATTTATTTTATTACATTTTAATTCTATATTAGTTAATTAGAAAAACTTGATAATTTGAATCCAACATGATTCTCCAAGAAATTTATATTTAAATTAATGGTAAATAGATGGTACGGAACTTCGCACGGACTTTCTCACTCTATTGTTTAAAAACTGGAGATATTTACTCTAAACTTGTAATTTTTGTGAAACGAAATAATATTCAATAGCAAACCCAAGTACAATTGCGCTATACTTACGTAAAAAATTTCTACTGCCAGTTTTTTGAATTTATTGATTTTATTTTTAAAGAATTAAAGTCTTCACAAGAATATATTTGGACCAATAAAAAAGATCGATTTTGGGTTCACAAGGGTCAGCACTTCGTACTAAATTTCAACTTCCGGTTAGAATTTTTGAGATTATATTAGAAGTTGCACATCTTCAAGTCATCGAATTGCTATTAAATTCTTCATTTATAAATTTAGACCAATAAAAAGGTAAATATTGAATATTGAGTCTAAAATGAATAAACAGATCATTGCTGTTCAAGCATTTCCCATAAGAAGCTAAAG
This sequence comes from Timema podura, assembly GCA_033556935.1. NCBI lineage: Eukaryota > Metazoa > Arthropoda > Insecta > Phasmatodea > Timematidae > Timema > Timema podura. The sequence continues at coordinate 46,836,469 of JAVRXN010000009.1, forward strand.
AAAAAGAACATAAACTTTTTGAAAGACTAACTAATATCTACTTACTCTATGTAATTAGAGAATTATTGCTTTAAAACTAAAGTAGTATCTCTTTTCAACTAAATCTCACAAAACGGTATTAATATATTTGCCAATGTCTCAGAAACTATTGGTTTTATAAAGATATATTTCAAATACAAGTTTTTTATTTTTAATAGTACTACAATTTTGAAATGATGAGCTATTTAGTATCTCATATAGTTGCGGATATATGGAAATATCCACGTCTGTAAAGTACCCTGAAAGTCATTTTCATGGAAAAATGAAAATATCCATTTTGTTTATAATTTTAATCAACGCCTAGATAAGAATTTTAATCAAAATCGTTATAAGCCGATTTTGAGAAAATAAATTTTTACTCTTTTTGCCCTTTAGTAAATTACTCTTAATTTTAGAGTTAAACAGACAAACAGATAGATGGTATTGCAAAAACCACTTTTATTGTTTGGGGGGGAAGGGTCATGAAACGTCGACATCCATCAACATCTCAGGTTAGATTTTTTTTGACAGTAGCAATATTTAACTTTTAGGTAGTGTACGAAAAGCTAAAAAATATATATATATTTGCGTATAGCTTGAAAATTATTAGGTTTATAAAAACTAGATACAAATAAAATATGTTTATTATAAATAGGCCTAGACCTACATATTAAAATGATAGTTAATTTCATACCTCAAAGAGTTACGAAGATATGATAGAACAAAATAGAATTTAGGCACTAGTACGGAACCCTTAAAGTAATTTTTACGAAATAAATGGTACGGCACACCGCACAGACTTTCTCTCTCTTTCTATAAACTCGTAAGATTTCTGAACGGAATAATGTACATTGTATCATCACCACTCCACATAAGAACACGCATAAAATAATATACAATGATATAGAATCAATGAGAAAAGAGGCGCTTCTTTGTCCACCTAAGAACATTTCAAACAGTTTAATGTCTTCCACAAGGGTCAACACTTCGTATTAAAATTTCGATTTCTGGTTAAAATTTTAACATTTTAAAAGGTGTTGCAGATCTTCAAGTCATCGCATTGATATTTAATTATTCATTTATACATTTTGACCAATAAAAAATGTAAATATTGAATATTGAGTCTAAAATGGAGATAGATCATTGCTATGCAAACATTTCTCCTAAGAGATTTAAGGAAAAATAACATACTTTTTTTAGATACTTACTTATATTTAATTACTCTATGGCATTGGAGTATTATTGCGTTAAGACTTAAGTAGTATATGTTTACAACTAAAGCTCACAAAATTGTATTAATATATTTGCAAATATCTCAGAAACTGCTGTTTTTATAAAAATATATGTCAAAAAAAAGTTTTTTATTTCTAATAGTCCTACAATTTTGCAATGATAAGTTGTTTAGTTTCTCCAATAGTTGTGGATATACGGAAATTAACGCTTCTGTAATGTACCCTAAAAATCATTTTCATAGGAAAATGAAAATAGCCAGTTTATTTATAATCTTAATCAACGCCTAGATACGAATTTTAATCAAAATCGTTTAAGCAGATTTTGAGAAAACCAAATTTTTCTCTTTTCGTCCTTCAGTAAACTACCCTTAATTTTAAGTTTTTATAGACACAGAGACAGACGGCATTGCAAAGACTATTTTTTAGGGTTCGGGGGGTCATGAGACGTCGACATCCATCAACATTTCAGGTTAGTTTTTTTTTTTACGGTCGCAATACTTAAACTTTAATGTCCAAACAGTTAAAAAAATTCATATAATTGCGTATATATTTAAAGTTATTGATTTTATAAAAATATGTTTCGGATAAAATATCTGTATTATAAATATATATATACATATTTGTAATGCTAAGTAATTTCATATCTCAAATAGTTTCGGAGCTATTTAAAAAAATGTTAGTTTACGCATCAGACCGGAGCCCTTAAAGCCATTTTGCCGAAATATTGAGGGTAGCCATTTTGTTTGGAATATTTATTAATGTTTATAAATGAAATTTAATCAAAATCGTTAGAGCCGATTTTGAGAAAATCGACTTTTTCTCTTTTTGCCATTCAGTAAACTACCCTTAATTTTAAGTTTTAATAGACACACAGACAGACGGCATTGCAAAGTCTATTTTTAAGGGTTCGGGGGGTCATGAGACGTCGAAATCCATCAACATTTCAGGTTAGTTTTTCTTACGGTCGCAATACTTAAGCTTTAATGCCCAAAAAGTTAAAAATATATATATAATTGCGTATATATTGAAAGTTATTGATTTTATAAAAATATGTTTTGAATAAAATATTTGTATTATAAATATATATACATATTTGTAATGCTAAGTAATTTCATATCTCAAATAGTTTCGGAGCTATTATAAAAAATGTTAATTTACGCATCAGACCGGAGCCCTTAAAACGATTTTGCCGAAATATTGAGAGTAGCCATTTTGTTTGGAATATTTATTTATGTTCATAAATGAAATTTAATCAAAATCGTTAGAGCCGATTTTGAGAAAATCGACTTTTTCTCTTTTTTCCCTTCAGTAAACCACCCTTAATTTTAGGGGTAGATATCCAATTCCAAAAACCCCTCGGGGCAACCCTATGAAAACCCTAGATATCAAGTTTCAGCTCAATCGGTAAAATAGTTTAGGCTCTAGTTGGAGGTACAGACAGACAGACAGAAGACAGACAGACAGACAGACAGACGGAAATTCAAAAACCACTTTTTCGGATTCAGGAAGTCATGAAACGTCAAAATTCATCAAAATCTCGAGTTCGATTTTTTTGACGATCACAATACTTTCTCTACCTGTAAGATAGAGAGAAAGTAAAAATTGAGAGTAGCAATTTTGTTTGTAATATTGACCAATGCTTTTAAATGAAATTTAATCAAAATCGTTGGAGCCAATTTTGATAAAATCGATTTGTTCTCTTTTCGCCCTTAAGTAAACTACCCTTAATTTTAGGGTTGGATATCCAATTGCAAAAATCCCTCGGGGCAACCCTATGAAAACCCTAGATGCCAAGTCTTATACCAGTCAGTAAAATAGTTTAGTCTCTAGCCTGAGTTACAGACAGATGGATATACATAGAGTCAGACATACTGCATTGCAAAAATACACATTTTTTTGGATTCGGGGGGGGGAGGGGGGGGGCATCATTAAACGTTCACATTCATCAAAATTTTGAGTTCTAATTTTTTACGATCACAATACTTTCTCTACTACATGTAAGGTACTCTTAACCACTGTTAAATTTTGCGATATTTTACTCATTTAAAACTTAACTTAACGATAATTACTAAACCACCCCATAGGCCGAGAAAGTCAAATAAAGTTGGAACTAGCTTATTGACACATAGGAAATGAGAAAGCGGAATTACGCACCGTCGGCGAGCGGGTTGTCTAATACAGAGGATGTGTTGTCTCGGCTTTCATCAATTCTGATGAAGTCTGCGATTTTCGTATGCTAGTTTTTCCAAGTTTTTACATTTTGTGTTTGGATTGTTCTTGTATTTTCATGTATGTATTTACTGTGTACGTGTGTTTTATATGTCTTATATAAAATGTGTGTAGTTATATATAACATATTTTGAGGTTATTGATTTATTGTGTAGGTTTACCAGCTGCCTAGATGTTCATGAAAATGGCTAGTTCGAATTTATAACTATTCAAACATTTTTAGATATCCCTTGGACTTTTAATTAAAAAAAGTTCTAATGTTTATAATCGTAGCTTTCAAAAATATTATTAAATAACTTAGAGAAAAGGATATGTCGTAATATACCTTATTTTTATAACCATTTAATGGAAGCTAGTCAGTAACCTATTTAAAATATATAAAGCTACAATGCTGTGAAAATTTTTCTTTTGGTGGTCTGAGTGCTTCGTTCATAATTCTCTATCCCAAGGGGCATCAGTCAAAATATTCGCTAGAGCACATGCACACCCCATATTACTATCCTTCAAGCATACTATGCACAAATATGGTAAGGAGGAGTAAGGATTTGAATTTAAAAAAAGTTTACCCTAATTTGCGTACGGAGAAGAAAAAACAATATCAGTATAGATTACAGGTTTTAAAACTCAAACCTCCACAAAATCAGAAATACAATATTAGGGAAAAAGGTGACTATAATGCGATTTCTAAATAATTCTTTTTAGATATTTAATGTGCACTTTCCAAGCCGACTGATTATATCAGCACACGAAAGTTTTTATGAGCGAGAGCGAAATAACCTTCCAATTTTGCGGGGAAGGGTATTTTCACATACTTTCCAGGGCTCTTTTACATGTCACGATTGACATGAAACTGGAGGCTTTACTTCTACACCAAAGGGAGTTGTGCAAAGGATTTTTATCACTCAAGATAAATCCATCAATCTTGGCTGGGTTTGAACCCATGAACATTGGCTCCTTAGGCGAGAACTTTGCCTCAAGACCAATGAGTTTACCTATGTAATTTTAAAAGGTGCAGTAGCTTAATATTCATAATTAACTATATACTACATGAGCAAATAGTCCCGAATTCTAAAGAATCAATGAAACTAATTAGATTTTATTCTAACTATTTGTTTGATATTAATAATGTATTATAGTTTTAACAGTAATATTTTCTTTGTGTGTGTGTGTGTGTGTGTGTGTACCTTTTGGGGCCATTCGCATATTTTTAGCACCGTGTCTTACCACTCGTTTGGATTATACGCTTATGTACTAATTACGATAATGATGTTAGGGATTAGAAAGGTTATATTTAGAGGAAGTGTACCTACATTTCCGTGTAGGGAGAGGTAAAAACCATTTGGTCCAAAAACACATTCATTATTTTTGGCCGGAATTGTAACATCAAATGTTCCGTCACTGACAACCCAGGCTAAATTTTCTTGACAATTAGACCAGGCATCCACTGACGTAGTTTGAATACGTTTTAAACTTATCAATATGCACTTTGAAATGCAATCGACTATCATCGTCCCACTAAAGTAACACATGTTGAGCTAATGACTCCATCGTTGTGTATATATCGCTAGTTCTGTTGACTTGTGTTCCCAGCGACACGTCAAATAGATGAACTAACACTTTCCTCACACTTTCCCACCAAGATAATATGACAGCGTCTTCATTTCGATGGAGGAAACAAATGGGAACATTCAGGTTCATTGAATTATTTATGTATTCATAACAAGTTTAACTGAAGGTAAAGCTGTCACTCAAAATGTGACAAGCTATGGTTATGTTTTTCTCCGACAGGCGCCATTTTGGTTTTCGCACCAAGTCTGTTTATTTTTTATTTAGCACCCCATATTACTACCCTTACGCTTATGTACTAATTACACTAGTGAGCTTTTGCGTGAAAAATAATTTTGTAAAAAACACTCTCAGTGCACCCAACCGGTCCTCAAACCTCTATCTTCCTGTCATCGGCAGTCTAGTCTGTTATGAGATGGACTGGATAGAACTATCTCAGGATAGGGATAGGTGACGTATTTTTTTAAGTGCAGCCATGAAACTTCGAGTTCCTAATGCCATAGATTATAAAAGTAAGTAAGTAAGAAAGATTGTTGAGTTCCAGTGGCGGCTCGTCACTTTAGAAGCTGGAGGGCGCAGCCTGTTTAGTTAATAAATTATTTCTAAATAATATATTTAAAGGAAGACACAAATTTCGGAGTATGTTTTGCTAAATATTCATTTAGTTAAACTCAAAAATTAATATCACAAACAACATGCAAAGATAAAAAAAATAAACTCACCCCAAAGAACGTAGATGTGTTGTAGAAACTGCAGCTGTGTAATGTGCATACATATATATGTATGTATGTTCAATGTCCTCACAATCTCACAACATTAATATGTAGGATACACAATATTTACATTATTTACACTTGCGAGAAATGACTTAGAACGCAATAAACAAAGAAATTATTTATATACGAAGTCCATACGCCTCTCCTTTAAGTTAATGAACTTTTCCATAACTCTGTCGTCAAAGTCCTTCATTTGTGTGATAAGTTCCTTGTTTATGGCTACCATCGCTAGAGCATTAAGTCTGTCATTTGTTGTTGTATTCCTTAAGAAAGTCTTTATTCTTTTCAGTGTAGAAAAGCAACGTTCAGGTTCAGCAGACGTCATTGGGGTCGTTATGATAATATTTAGAAGCTTCGTCACCTCACTGAAAACTGAAATAATGTTATTTTTCTCCATGAATTTCAATAGTTGTATTGCTCCTTTAATGTCAAAGTCCTGTCGTCTGTATAAAAGTCCCAATTCGGACCGGAGTTTTTCTTTTTCTAAGAATGGGTAGTGTTGGATTACTCGGGTGAGTTTTTCTTCCAGAAAGCAAGTAGAAAATTGGGGAAATGACTCATTACATAACAAAGAAGCTGCCTCCAAATGACCAGTAAAAGCGAATCTGTCTTTTACATGAGTTGTAATGACATCACACACTTCTTTAGCATCCCCCACTTGGGTGCTACATTCAACATTACTTTTCCTTTTTCTTGGTTGTTCAGGGAACTCTTCATTTATTTGCTTCTCTATTTCATTAAATTGCCCCCTTTCTTTCTGTATCTCATTTTCAAAAATGCAAATGTCATTTTGCCACATTACACTGTCCCTGTTCCTGGTTTGTAGTTGTTGGTACAATATTCCACGTGAGGTAAAATTTTGTGGAAAAGAGTTAGCCAGAACAGGAAATTTGGGTCCTGAAAAGCTCTTCTGTGGCTACTCGTCTCGTTAACAGTAAGTTTGTTTGTGCACTTTTCCTCAAGAACTTCGAAACATTCCTTCAACTTATCTCTATTTTCGTACACAACGTTAACAGTTCGAATGTTGTAGTTCCATCTTGTTGTAGCAACTCTGGGTAGTCTGACTTGTACTACTTGCTCCAAAACGTCAGATCGTAGAGATGAGTGCGAAAAAAATGCGGGAATGGCAGAAAGGTTTGAGAAAAAAACTCGAACTTTGCTGTTTGCACTGGTTGCTTTTTCCAATATCAAATTTAGCTGATGAGCGTAACAATGTACAAAATAGGCAAATGGGTATGTTTCTCTAATCTTGGCCTGTACACCCCCAACAGAGCCACTCATAACATTAGCACCATCATACGTCTGTGCTATTAATCTTCCTTTTGAAGTGTCTAGAAGAGGTTTGATGTGGTCCATTATGCATTTTGCTAAGGTGCCTGCACATCTTCCTTCAGGAATAAGAAACCCCCAAAACCTCTCACAAGCCAACCCCTCAAACACATACCTAAAAACTAATACCATCTGACAATGGTTCGTTACATCAGTTGTCTCATCACATTCGATGGCTAAAAATTCAGAATCGCGTATCTGCTTTACTATTTCCTCCCTACAGACATTAAGCATGCAGTCCAGTATGTCATTTTGTATTATTTTCGATGTTCCTTTGAATACAGTGGCTGATTCTAAATGGTCTTTCATTGTAGAATCCAGCTCAGCAGTATAATTATTTAAACCTCTGTAGACACCAGGATTTGTAGATGATGCTGATTCATCATGACCTCTGAGAGGTAATTCAAAAACACCACAGAATTTAACACATGAAATCAACCTTTTTAATATGTGCCTATTTTTTTCAACGTTAGTATTGTGTTTTTTAACGTTTTCTCTGTATTGTGAGTCTAGACTAGACGATATGTTTACTTTGCCTAGCAAAGAAAGATCAACGACACTATTCATGTGATTCACAGATATTTCATGTTTCTTAATTTTTTCTCTTAAATGTTTTATATCATTGACGCCCTTTACTATCCACAAGCATTCACCACTCTTTCTGGGAGAAAACAAAATACACGGAAAACAGTACAAAGATTTGTCCACATCACAGCCGCAAATCCAGCCATTTTTTTGGTATGCATCTTTGGACTTGAGCTGTCTTCTAAAAACTCGATTTTCATTTTTCTTTTTTCACTTTGTTCCATACAAAATTCAGGACATGGCCTACCTAAAAATGTCAATGCTCTTTTTTGATCAAGAGTTAATCTTGCAATATTCGTTGTCTTAAGCGCCTGAATTGAACTATTCATATTAAGCCTAGTTACAAAAAATATTAAAACATATAACTCAAATAAACATTATCCTAAAATAACTCTACATAGTATTATTATAAACACACACGCCACACACAGCCTCAAGATGCAGGAGCACGCAGGATGACTGACAACAACTATTTCTGGTTCACGCTATACACATTTCACAAGCTTTCAACCTTAGGGCGCGTAAGGGAGTGCGCCTTCAAAAGAAGAATAAGCAATGCTAGCTAGCTAGCTAGCTATAGCAGGGTGGGGACAATGGGTTAAGGGGGAGGAAGGTTTGGTTTCACAATGCATGGCGCTGACCGTCGCGCGCCTGACTGCATGCTATTTGAAGACAAGAGGTGAAGGGGTGGGAAGGTTTGGTTTCACAATGTCAGGCGCTGACCACCTCGCGCCCGACCGCATGCCATTTTAAAAACATTGCTTGCTATTACTTAAACCAAAAACATATTTTTCTTGAAACTATTATGGCAAGATAAAATTGTCGTGAGAGTGCGAATAATAACGTTAAAAGTAACTGGGGATTCGTGGGGATGGGGGGCGCGCGCCTCCGCGCCTTAGGGACGAGCCACCCCTGTTGAGTTCCCTCTAAATCGTAAATACGTAAAATTTTCTGGAATAGGATAATATAAAGATGTTATATCTTCAAAAATTATTAGTATTTCAAAATGAAAATGTCAGTAATCTAATTACATATTTCGTTTGAAATTATTTGTCAAAAATTGTTCAAAATTATTTTCTTTTTATATGTTGTGTCTTAATTCCCAGTCAGACTAGACTTATGTTTACATTATTAAAGTGAGGTTAAACGATGATAGCTTAGAGGAACTGTACAATCATTTTCGTAAAAGAAGAATGAACAACAATACATACAGGTTGAGCACAAATGATCTTTATACTTTCCAAAAATCATAAAAACGGAACTGTGCGCCCGATCAACTTGAAACCTTTTCCAGTCGATATAGAAACTCTAGAAGTTTGTTAACACATGATCCGCATTCGTTTGTTGCAGTCCGCCGCCATTAGTAGAAGCTAGTGCGTAAAATTGCCCCTACCTTACAACAGAAGGGTTGGTACATCCTTCAATTAGTGAATAGGGAGTCGGTAACTGCTGTGCAACGTGTATTCCACACACATTTTCACGAGTAACCACACGCTGACTATCCAATTATGCCAGGTACAGGACGTTTGAAGAAAGAGGGCGCATTTGCAAAGGCAAGAGTTATTGTCGGCGTTCTGTGCCCGAGGAAGATGGGGACAGTGTTCGAGCATCATTTCCGTGAAGTCCACAGAAATCAACTCGGTGAGCAAGTCGTTAAGTGCATATGCCCCAAACCACGATATCAAATATCTTACGGAAACATGTGCGCATCAAACCGTACAAATTACAGTTGGACCAGACATTCACACAGGATGATTACGGTGCACGTCATGCATTCTGCCCCGATATGCTAGCGAGGATTGAAATTGACAATAACCTGCCCATAAGGTTAATTTTCAGTTACGAGGTCACATTCCATACGAATGGCAAAGTGAATTGGCACAAATTGCGGGTTTGCGGAATGGTAAATCCCCATGTCTCCATAAAGTATGTGAAAGATTCCCCCAAAGTGAATGTGTTCTGTGCCATGTCAAGAAGGTTTACGGAACCTTCCTTTTCATCGTAAAAACCATCACAGGTCATTCCTACCTCGACATTCTTAACTTGTGGCTTCTGCCTCAATTATAAGAAGATTCAAACGAATTCATCTTCCAACAAGATGGGGCACCTCCTCACTTCCACTTGTCTGTACGAGAACACTTGAACAGACATTTCCCTGAGATGGCTCGGTCATGTACGTGCTGACAATGTGGTGTAGGGCAGATGGGAACCACGATCACCAGACTTAACCCCATATCATTTCTTTTTGTGAGGTTATGTTAAAGAAAAACTGTTAGTCCCACCTCTGCCAAGACCTTTGCCGGAGCTGAGACAACGAATCACAGCCGTCGTTGAGTCGTCACCGCCAACACACTGCACAAAGCGCGTGAAGAGTTTGACTACCGCCTCGATTTCTGTCGTGTGACTCGAGGATCACATATAAAGTCACTTTAGACTGTGGAAAAAAACTTTCAGAGTTTATGTATCGACTGGAAAAGGTTTAAAGTTAATCAGGTGCACCTTTCAGTTTTTTATGATTTTTTTAAAGTTAAATGATCATTTGTGCTCACCCTGTATAAAACCCACCTCAGTACACCTAACCGGAAATCAAAATCCAACCTATTCACTACCGGAGTTCCAGTTTATTGCGACAGTGACTACCAAAGAGGGTAATACTTTTTTTTAATACTACTCTATGTAATAAGTTTTAATTGAACTTAGTGACTGTCTGACAAGGATTTGATTGAGTTTCATTATACATTTTAGGGTAAAAATAAACAAAATAAAGACATTATATGAATATAAAATGTCTCTTCGTGTTAATTACCTTTTTTGAATGATAATTATTTAAGTTTATTTTTCAATCTTATTTTAACATAAAAATTCCTAATTAAACTCAAGTTCACAACCATCTGTATTAATTCTAAATAGAGAGAAATATTAATCCAAAAATATAAAATACTTTGATTTATAGTTGAATATATTACTAAAAAACTTAAAATTACATCCTATGATGCAAATTATGTAAAATGTGTATAAACAATCATTTAAATTATTAGAAGATTTAGTAGAACTTAATATTTTTATGTTGTTTTTATTATTTATTTAGGGCCTAATTAAATAATAAGTTAATGAAATTAGAACATAAGCTATTATGATTAACTACTTATACTATCATCTTAAAAGTTATCTTCAGTTGTTTTAGCTACACAATCAATGCAAACGCTCCATAGTACCTGAAAGTTTATCGATTGTCAAACTTCTGAGTGAGCGAGAAAAAAAAACTGTAAACAGGTGTTAATAATTCAACGATTCTAGCAAATCTGATTTTTTATTCACTGAGTGTAGTGAGGTCTTGTTTTAAATCAACCTTTTGGCATTTCCTTTGTCTATCTGTCCGGATATTTGTTACTCTATAACTGTCACATGGGTGGACACATTTTAGAGACATTTGGCGGGGATATTCTTTCAATTTAGTCCAAAGTTTTTCATTATAGCCATCCTTTTCAAGATGGTGACTGGCTGTTTTAATTTTTCTTGGTTTAGTAGCTCATTTTAAGTGATTTGAATTTTTAGCATTCTAACTAGTAGATCGAGTTCCTAAGGCTTATTTTTGGTAAATTATGGCATATATTGTGAGACCGACATCTTAAACCCCTCGAACAACGGTTATTCTCTATGTATTTAATGATCCAATGAATAAAGTATAGATTGGTTTTCTGCCTGACTTGATCACCAACTAAAAATATCAAATTTATATCCAAAAATGAGTTAAAGGAGGTATTCCAACTTAAAATCCAAAAAAGAATTTTTAAGATTCTAGTCATGATAATAACAAAACATAATTATTTTTGAATGTTGGGAACGAACTACTTGTACTTTACTGATATGAGTTTTTGGAAACCATTGTCTGTCAAAAAAAAGTCTTCAGGGTTAGTCAACCTTACTGACGCCATGGAAATCCATGCTATTTTGTACTGCAACTATGAAAAAGGAGGGGAATATTTAAATAGGTTTTATTTTATATAAGGTTCAACGACTCCAACAGTACTTTGAACAAGACCACGGATGAATAGATTTCGTTTTCTATGATCAAACAATTCCTAAACTGATTTGAAAAATCTTCTCGTTTTATCGAAAACTTTTATAAAATTCCTATAATTTCTGAGCACATTTGTTATTCTAGTTTCTAAACACTTTATCTTGTTTATCACTTCTATTGCCTCTATAACATTTATTTTTATTTTTAGCCGTCTTACATTCTTCATTGTTTCTTGTTTGTTTTCTACAGCTTTCTCTGTTTGGTGACACTTTGTCATTTCTCTCTCAGCTGACATTATCACTTTGTAAGACATGAGAGCGACAACCTAATTTTGAATTGATATAGCAGGAACAGATATCATTTGTAAAATCCATTTCTAAAGTTATTTTTGCATATAATAGGCCTATGTTAGCCATAATAGAGGAAAGTAGAGATAATTGACTGATCTTCTAGAATAAATTCAAACAAATATATATTTAGCACCACGCCATACTACCCTTTCTGGTTGTACGTTTATGTACTAATTACGCTAATGGTTTTAGCGATTAGAAAGGTTATATTTATACGAAGTGTACCTGCATGTACGTGGAGAGAGGCTGGAAAAACATTTTGGAAAATCACCCTTAGTACACCCGACTGAGATTCGAACCTCTATCTCCCTGTCATCAACAGTCTAGTCTACTGTGAGAGTAGCGCGTTAGACCATGCGCCCGCCGAAGCGGGTCAACAAGAATAATTGTTGTTTCCTGTCAACCCGTATACCACCTAGATTTACATGGTAAATATATACATCTGTATCCATACGCCACTGGAATAATGAACCATGTGTATGTTGTTTTATTAAATGTTGAGGAATAGAAACTAAAACTAGATTGATACTATAATTGACAAGTGTTTGCTATTCGCCATGTGGATTGTGTGAGATCTACTTCTTGGTTGACACTTTACCTCATGAAACCACCAAAACTTGTAATAAATGACTATCTAGGACAAATATCGCTCTAAAACTCTTTGCAAATATACAAAACCATGCTTCAAGCCGGGTTGAGTCACATGGGCACTGCCCAATAACTTATTCTCTTGTACATAACTGTTACCTAGCAGCTAGCTACTTGGCAGTTTCCTAGGTAGGGACTATATTCAGAGTGAATAAGAGTATTTCAAGCAGCCTGCCAGAAAGGTGGCTCACAACAATTTCACGACTATAGTTTTGGGCCTAGGTCCACTCATACTTTTACTAAAACATTGAAGAAATAAAGTAAGTTTAAAATAAAATAAGTTTAAAAATAGCTCCCAAAGCGATAAAACCGACACTCATTCTTCTAACACAAAGGAAATAGAAATTTTCTCCACTTATCTTATTGATACAAACTTAGAAATTTATTTTAAACGAATTGAATTTATTCAGGTTTTTAATACGCTTACAAGATTTTCACCCTTCTTCCTCTATTCAAGAGGTCCTGCTATTAATCTCGAGAAGACGCTAGTCCCAAAGAGTTGTCAAATCGAATTTGTGTTTAGTTGTGGGGCTAACATGTTATTGACACGTGGCTACTTGTAATATCGTAAACAATAACAAACCTTAAACGATAAAACATTAACTAGCTTTTAAACATCATTCTCATCATCATCATAATCAACAACTGTTTCCAGCGTGTGGTTGGGTCAGTTTAGTAAAATTCCACCGTCTTCCTCTATCCTTTCACTATTCTTCCTCCTTTAATTGCTTCCATTTTTCTCCTCCCACTTTGCACACTTTGTGTTAACTGTTCCATCTCTTTCTGGAATTCTCTTAAGGTCCTTTTTCCTATATAATCCATTTCCATCATTTTCTTTGGAATCCACGCCTTTTCATCCTCATTACATGCTCATATCATCTCAGTCTTGCTTCTACTATCTCATTTATTCCCTGTACGCCCACTATTTGTCTGATAAGTTTATTACTTATCCTGTATCTCCTCGTGACAGCTAACATGCTCCCCACAAACTTCATTCCCATGGCCTTCACTTCACTTAAATCAAATATAAATCACAATAATACTTACATAGTAATTGACATATATATATGAAATCTTTGCATCATTTGGTTTTTCTAAAAATTGTTGCATTGGATGCCAAAATTTCAAAATTTGAGTAAATATTGTGCTTAAAATATACATTTAATCTATATGTAATACACTGATCCAAGTTTGGTTTAAGAAGACCTACTAACATATATATATATATAATTATTATTTTATTAATTTTGGGCCATACACCCTTAGTAGGAGAACCATCCATTACTACCGGTTTGGTTTAATTCGATTGTACAAGCCGATTTTCATAAAACCATCTTATCTGAAAGTTTATGTAAATACTTGACCTAATTTTACGTATTCATATGTCAAGTCATGTGATCAGGGACTGTCACGTTATATATATATATATATATATATTTACATATATATATATAACATATATATACATATATACACAAAACTGTCAGATAAGACATTTTAACGGTTGGGGGTCTAGGATGACGGGCAAAATAGTTCTCCACGGAAACACGATTTTCACAGAGAATTCTCAGTTTTTCATTCTTTGTTTAGTCATCATGGAAACCGTTATTTGCTGCATGACTGTAAATCGCTAAATAAACTATATCATCTTGGCTAAAAAATAATAACTCAATCTTCATTAATTGTTGGTCCGAACACATTACAATTTTCTCTTTGGATGCTGGTCATAACACATCTAAATTGAGATGCCTATACTGGGGAAATATTTATTTTTTATTGGAATGTTATCGTTAATTGGAATTTAAATCAATAATATTGAGTATAATTTGAAAATTAAAAGGTTAAGTGGTTAAATTAGTGAAAATATTGTCTACGTTTTGTCTCGCGCATGATAAAATTATTTTAAAATATGTTTTGGTATGTATTGTAAGCCCAAAAACAATAAAATTATCTTGAATAATGGTAAAAAAATATCCATTTTAACTATCAAAGTATGAGTTTTAATGTTAATTTTTTCAAATAATGGGTTTTATTGTTCATTTTAGCAAATAGTAACACAATACAAATATATAAGTTAAGCTACGTTTTCATTTTACCGCTTAATTTTGAGGTTATATTTAAAATTAGTAGTGATTTGAACATCTCATATATCTTTTAACATTCTTACAAATACAGTAAGTTTACTTATGTTTCCATGTTGATACACAAACTCCCTCCCACTCTCTTCCTCATACACACACACTCAATCACTTTCCCCCTCACACACACACACACACACACACACACACACACACACACACACACACACACACATATAAAACTATTTTTAACATAATCTTTTCTCATTCTCTCTTTCTCATACTTTATCCATTTCTCTCATCTATCACACAATTTCTCTCACAATATCTTTATTATACTCTCTCTCTTAACCTCTCTCTCTAAAACGCTCTCTCGCAACAGCTCTCTTTTTCTCATACGCTTTATCTTTCTCAAATACTTTCTATCTCTCAAACGTTCTATCTCTTAAACGCTCTCTCACAAACGTTCTCTTTATTTCTCAAACTCCCTCTATTTCAAACTCTCTCAAAATCTCTGACTAAAACTCTCTCTACTCAATCTCACTCGCTCTCAAACTTGCTCTCTCAATTTATCTTTCTGACTCTTTCTCTCAAACACTCTTTCTATTAAACTTTCGCTCTAACTCTCTCACAATTTAATTTTCCCTCTCTGAACTAATTTCTCCATTTTAACTTTATCTCTCAAAATCTCTCCCACATATCCTGACATTTTCTCTCCCCTTCATACAATATCTCTCCCAAAATTTTACACGCTTTCTTTCTCTCTCACTCACACACACATACACACACACTTTATCACGCATTCTCCCTTGCCTATTCTATTTCTCTCTCTCTCACACACACACACTCTCTCCTCACACACACTTTCTGGATTTCCTTACACATATACACAAACACACATTCTTTCCCTCTTCTCCCAGTATTCATCCCTCTAACATATACAAATACTCTCACTATCACTCTCTCACACTCCCTCGATCTTTCTCAATTGCTCATTCTAAGTCTCTTACGCTCACTTTCTCGCACCTCACACTCACACTCTCATTTTCACACTCACCCACACACTTACACAATAACAAATTCAAACACACGATCATTTTCACTATCACATTTTATCACTCTATAACCCGCCTCGGTGGCGTAGTTGGCTAACGCGCTAGTCGTGTTTAGCTCGACCGCCGAGGACGGGGAGATCGAGGTTCGAATCTCGGTCGGGTGAACTGGGGGTGGTTTTTCCTAAATGGTTTTCCACTCTACCTCCACGCAAATGCGGGTTCACTTCCTCTAAATTCAACCCTCCCAATTCCTTATCCATTAGCGTAATTAGTACTTAAGCGTATAACCCGAACGGGTAGTAAGACGCGGTGCTAAATATTATTATTATTATTATTATCACTCTATAATATATCTTATAATATAGCTTATAACCGTAACTAACAAATACTCATATTTGACATCATGTGGAGATAATGCTTTAAATAAATAACATCCACCCCTTCTCCCTCTACTCTATTAGTTCGCCATATCTGTATAAAGCATACTTAGTGAGCTTAATTAATATTATTATTATTATTATTAATAATAATAATTACACTAGTGTGTTAATGATGAGCAATATCTAAAACAGAGGAAATGTACCAGCATTTCTGTGGAGGGACAAAGGGAAACCATTTAGAAAGCTGCACCCCTTGTTTACCCATTCGGAATTTGGGCTCTGACCACCATTCATCGTTAAAATAAAGTAAATGAGCTTAGTGTTTAAATCAATTTAAGGTTAACTTTAAAAATGAACTGACGGTTTAGTTTGGTCCCGGGGTGACCTGGTGGTCTAGAGGTAAGGTGTCAGACTTCTGTACTGAGGGTCCGAGGTTCAATGCTCCATCCCGGCACAGATTTATCTGATTGCCAAACTCTTCCTTCACCTCTGACAAGACGTGTATTAATCACAACTTGTGAATGTGTGGAATGCCAGGCCTCCACCGTGGTTTGGATTCCACGTTAAAATTTTGGTCCTCCATTTCATCTCACAATCACTCTTCCATTACACATTAGCGTAATTGCGAATGGGTAATAGGACGCGGTGATAATAATAGTTCGGTCCCTGACAGTTTTAATTCATAATAGCCAGAGAAGTAGACTGGTTACCTGCTAATCCGCCCCCTCCCCCACCCTCTCTGCTCTACCCAAAACTTCAGCTCAATACTTTCTAGTTCACCTATTACGAAGATAGGTTTTTTTGGTTCTCAACGGGACGGACCGTTAGCATCCACTTTCATCTTTTTCTCAGCGACACAAACGCTATCTTAAAGATTTTTCTCGACATTAACGCTGTACAAGCAACGTTAAGAGCCAAAGCTATTAAAAATCAAGTTAATGACATTCATTTTGAATCTGAATGCATTATTATATTATGAGCATTCAAATTAGCTTGAAATTATTTTAATACTACAATTTAGTTTTGAAATGTAATTAGTATAATTGATATATTTTTGTTGAGACTGATATTATAATCTTAGTTATGATGCATGAACACAAATCGATGATTTATTTATTAGCTATGAAGAGCCATCCTCTGGAACTTATTATAAAGTAATAAGACTGTTTTCATCATTTCAGTCTACCTTTCAAAAAGAAAAATAAGTGCCTTCGTTAAATTAAAATATGTAAGCTTCCTATTGTAAAACTATAGTCAATTAGCTAACTAACACACATTAATCTTACTTGGTTAAACATTTTGTTTTAGGTATCATAAGGCAATGTCGGCCTTTGAGAGACTCTGGGAGGCTGTTGAGGCATTTCACAGCACTGCACAAGGAGTGAAACCTCTGACTGTTATTAATGTGGTTTTAGGTATCAAGATGCAAAGTCAGCCTTTAGAGACTCTGAGAGGCTGTTGAGGCATTTCACAGCACTGCACAAGGAGTGAAACCTCTGACTGTTATTAATGCGGTTTTAGGTATCAAGATGCAAAGTCAGCCTTTGAGAGACTCTGGGAGGCTGTTGAGGCATTTCACAGCACTGCACAAGTAGTGAAACCTCTGACTGTTATGCAGGAATCACTATCAACTTAACGTAAATTTAACGTAGCGTTCACTTAAAGTTAACTTAATTTAAGAAGACAGATGTGTGATCATGATTCACGTAACTTAACGTAACAAAACGAGCCAAAAATCTTCATTCTCGAGCATGTACTGTGATTTTGACTATTTTTACAGTGGTGATCTGTGAATGTTTACAACTTTCAATCGATATAATAAATAACTATTACTAAACATTCATGATAAATTTAGCTTGCCTATTTTAGTTTAATTATTTTGTTTCAATGTCTGATCACTATACTGATACTAAAGAGTGAACCTTGGTCATAATACCAACAAATGAATTACTAAATTCCCTGATGACGTCACTCGCATAATGATTGACTGGATAATCACATGAATACCTTTAAAGTAACGTTCACTTAAAGTAAAAGACCTCCCAGGACATCTCTTACGTTAAGTTAACTGCATCGTGATCGCTTCCATTTAACACACGAGGAGATCCTTTACGTTAAGTTACATTACGTTAACTTTAAGTTAACGTTAAGTTGATCGTGATCCCGGGATTATCAATGCTGTTTTAGGTATCATGAGGCAATGTCACTCATTGAGAGACTCCGCGAGGCTGCTGAGGCATCTCACAACAACGCACAGAGAGTGAAAGCACTGGCTGTTATTGGCAGGACTCACGCGGCATTTAAAATGAACAAAAACGCTATAAGTGATTGGGAGGAAATGTTACCTTTGATATCAGATATTAACAGCAAGTCTTGGCTTTTCCATGAGCTAGGACGCTGCCACCTGAAACTTGGCATGGTAAGCTAGAAATGGATTATTTAATTATACACTAACAGGCTGGATTAGGTGATTAAGAGGTAGCTGTGTGATTTATTTGCATCACACGAGTGAGGTGACACAGCTTTAGTCAAGGAAATATGGTATTTCACAAACCTTATTTTGTTAACTATTAAAACAACTGTGTAAAATGTTTTAAGTTATTTACAATATTCTGGAGCAACCAAAATAATTTATAGCACCCGTGAAATTCAGTAGCTCACATGTTCAAATAAGTGAGAACTTTTATATGTTATATAGCACATTTTTAGCAAAATTTACAACAGACCTCAAAGAGAAATGTCCTCACATCGTAACACTTACATTGATCACATAACTTATTGTATGTGAATCGACAATAAGCTAGGAACCACTTACAAATAAATAAATGTATATAAATTCACTAGTAAAAGGTTCCTTCTAGTATATTATTAATATATATACATTATACTTACCTAATTACGTCGTTTTCTTAAGGGGTAGGCAAGAAACAGTATATGTAGCTAAAAAACCAACTACATACTTAATCCATCCTCATTAACTTTATCCCCACTTCTCATTCCTTGCATACTTCCTTCGCTTCAATAACATCCATACACCGAGTCATACATTCTCTTTTATTCTTAAAACTCATAAAGTTTCTCTTTTTCAGAAATTTTTTCTACAACATTTAACCAAGTCCTACAGGGTTTACCCCTTCCTTTTGATCCACACAATCTACCTTCATTATGCTTCGTCACTCGATCAACACTTATCCTATCTACATGCTAAAATGGACGTGAGACGATTCTTTTACAATGTCCTATTGGATTCCCTTTCAAACCACCCTCCTTCAGCACCCATTCATTACTGACTCTGTCTACACACATTTCCTAGATATCTCATTTCAACCACATCCATCTTGCTCTTGTGTTTCTCCTGACTAACCCAGGCTTCACATCGATAAAAGAATGTTGGTGTTAACACACTTTCACATACTGTAATATTTGCCTCTTTTGGCACTACTCATTCTTTACAATAATCCACATACATAAAACTACCCTCAGAGATGCATTCACCCATCTCTCAATTTCACCATCAATCCTTCCATTACTATCATACATTTCTAAATCCATGGTTTCAATTCAAATATCTGGTGTATGCAATCTCTACCTGGCATGAAACCACATTGCACACCCCAAATATTGTATGCAGTTTTTTCACTCACCCATTCACATTAAGACTCTCCAAAAAACTTTACCTGGAATACTTAATAAGCTAATTCCCCTTTCTTTCACCTGTTCATTCCAACACGCAACTCTTTTTAAGTTTACCACCACCGCAGATCCATAAATACCTTTCATCCACTCAATTACGGCCTCTTTTAATCTGTTCAAAGAATATCATTAGCATTTATCTCAACATTCTATTAATGCTCTTGTAAAGTTAATGGTTCGTCTAGCAATCTTTCATATATTTATCCTGCAATTTTTTTTCATTTTCACTCTTACTTGCTTAGTATTCTTGCGCTGCTTCCTCACCAAATGACTACCTAATCCAACTATTAAGATCCCTAGGAAGTTATCCACTAAACATTTAGTTCCATACACAGCCCTATTATTCTTTACTAAACTTTTAAATCTCTCATCAAACACCACAAAATCAATCATCGTTCTCGAATAATCCCTTTGCCATGCAAACAAGGGAAAATCGTTGTGCTTAAACTATGTATTTGACACAAATAAACCTTTTAATAAACACGAACTCAATACTTTTCTAGTCCACTCTGTCATCACCAAACCTTCCTAACAATCTCTGGATTATCTCTTTGGTGCCCATCCATCCATTCATATCTCCTAACAAAACAATTATTTCACCCGGTTCACATGCATTCATTGAGATCATTCCAAAACCTAACTCTCACATCCTCGTCTTTACCCTCCACCGAAGCATAACCAACAACCAATCTAATTCTACGAATACCTATTTTCATACGTACTAATAAAATCTATTTGACACTAGATCAAACCTTTTCATAAAGAGCCTAGCTGTTGGGCTTAAGATTAAACCTACTCCTTGACTTCTCATTACCCATTCATCCACACCTGACCACAGTGCCAGGCTACCTTCACTCATCATCAAAATATAATTTGCCTTTTAGCTTGGCTCTACATACACACAGAATGTCAATTTTTCTCCCAATTATTTCCTATGACCTTTCATTATCTTGATCACACTCCTCTCATATTCCACGTTCCATTAGTCCATGTTCTTCCAAGATTGTCACAGATGTACCCTTATGTTTTAACCTCAACTTCACATCATAGTTTTGGTCGTCCGAGGCTAATTAATATTGTACAGTTTCTTTTAGTAATTAGTTTGAGTAGACCAAGTTTGATCATATCCGCAACCATGTCATAACTCGCTGATTATGGTAAGGATGCTGTACCTATCGGTGTTGGCACATATTATTCAGTGTACCTCAGGTACAGCCGTTGCTCAGTCTTGCCCTGAGCGCGCTCACACTGGTCCCAAAAAACCAGTATCCCTACTATAGATACTGCCTTGATGGCCAGTATCCCTACTATAGAGACTGCCTTGCTGGCCAGTATTCTTACTATAGAGACTACCTTGCTGCCCAGTATCCCTACTCTAGAGACTACCTTGCTGGCCAGTATCTCTACTATAGAGACTTCCATGCTGGCCAGTATCCCTACTATAGAAGCTGCCTTGCTTTCCAGTATCCCTACTATAGATACTGCCTTGCTGGCCAGCATTCTTACTATAGAGACTACTTTTCTGCCCAGTATCCCACTGCCCGTGTCCCGTGTCACAACCACCAGGAGGTAAGGTGGTACACCGACACACCAGGGCATATGTACCTATCTGTATATATAAATATATAGGTATATATTTATACACATATATGTATATTACTATTATTATTAATATACCACCACGTCTTAATACCCATTAAGGTTATACGCTTAAGAACTAATCACGCTAATGGGTTATAAATTGGTAAGGTTGAATTTAGAGGAAGTGAACTCACATTAGCGTGGAGGGAGAGTGGAAAACCATTTAGGAAAAACCACTTCCAGTTCATCCGACAGAGATTTGAACCTCGATCTCCCCATCCTCAGCAGTCTAGCTCAACACGAAACTAGTGCATTAGCTAACTACGCCACCGAGGCGGGTTACATGTATATATATATTAATATATACGTATAAAGATATATAATCATATATAAACATGTAAATATATATATATTCATAAATATGTACATATACATATTTTTAATATATAAGGTTGAGATTACGATCCACTTAACCTTCCCTTAAACGTATAGAAATATAATTTGTGATCTGGACTCACGTAACGTAATATAAAAACTTTATCTAACAACAGATAGTGAATTTGTGCTTTTAGAAAACCAACCATTCTCAAAAATGGAACTCAAGCTGGTAATGTTGATTGTGCTTCTAGTATACCTAACAATGAGAGCTTACTGAAGCTACAATATAAAGTGTAAGACTAGTAAATGAATATTTTCTGTTCACGATACCTAAACTATACCAAAGAAATGTTTACACATTATAAGCGAGAGATTATTGTTCACTAAAAACCGTGTTGATGTTTCTTGCAACATGATTGGTTGGCAGGAACACGTGGCATTCTTCCCTAACGTAACATAACGTAACGTAACGTGAGATTTCGCCACTGGACCTCTCAACGTTAAATTAAATTTACTATTACTAAGTATTAAGTGATCTATTTCATTTAAAAACCCAATAATAACTTTTAGATTACTTCATCTTAACGTCTTGTTGCTTTATTTGAATGTTAAGTTAATCGCTATCCCGGCATAGAACATGATATTTCTGACACTATGCTTTAGATCACGAAAGCTCAAGTGTATGGCAGCAGGTGTTTGGCTTCCTCCAAGATGTCAGATGATGCTAAGTTAGCCATGCATGCCCGCACCCTGATGGCAGAAGTGGAACTAAGCCACGGCGAGAATAATAAAGCCCTAATATACCTTGATGCAGCGAGATGCTATGCAACATCCCCACAAGATCTCGAATATATTAACAAATTTCAAGATGCTATTCTTCAAGAACCCCAAAATAAAACACTTGACGTCTCCTTTCGTCCTTCAGGGATCCGTAAGACCTCACAGTTGGCAAGTACAGTGATATCTAAGGCGTCTGCTAAAATCACTAAATCAACCGTTGTATTTCAAGTTGGTGTGGACACAGCGCTTCATTTGCAAGATCCATACATGGTCAGTCACTGAGATGTGATAAAAGTTCGGAGAAAATTGAAAGAGATCCTAAGGAAAACATTATTACTGAAAAGGTTTCTTTGTCTCAAGAAGATAAAAGCCAATTAAAAAAGAAACTACTAAACACCTCTAATAGAATATCACTTTGTACGAAAAAGAAACAATTGCTCGAAGAAAGAAATAAACATCAAAATAAGACGAATAAAATCAAACAAGTAACTAATGCAAACAAAGAAACAAACATGAGAAGTAAGAAATTCCATCAATGAAACGGTTAGTATAGAGAGCAAACTAATTATCAATGTATAGCAAGAAGATGTATTATGTAGAATATAATGTACTAGTAATAAATTAAAACTATATATATTAATTGAATAAATGGTAGACTAATAACGTTTGCTACTCAATAATTTATCTGAAAAAGTTTGCAATTTATAATATAGGTAACAAATAAATATTAACTTAGTGCTATAAAATCAGCATTAAGTTAATAAAAAGTAATTGGTTTTGCTATATTTGATGATATATTCACAAACCATTATAGGTCTCCTACTTAATTATTATATTAATGTTAAACTATTTGCTAATTTTATTTTATACAATATACGAATTGACAAATCCATTTTAACTGTCTTAATATAGTTTTATAAAACGACCCCATAGATATTATTTATAGTATATTGATTATTATCTATGTATTATATAAATATAATAAAAGAGGTACTTTTGTAAGTGCACAAATGAAAGTTTCTAATGCCATTGAGTATATAAGTAAATACATTATATATAATATGTACAATTTTTATAATATACATTTTATATCTAATATATATAAAACATAATTTATATACTTTATATCTAACACAGTTTTATTAAGGTATTGCTGATCTGTTTGTTTAATTTTGTTACATCCTGGATATTTAAAAACTTATTCATGACCTTAAAACGGTTTTTATTTATTTTATTTCCTGGCCTTCCTGATTTTGTGGCAAATTGAAGTCGGTGAATAATTATTTTCCACCATGTGAAGTATTTCCATAATGAGCTATATTTGAAACACAATTGAATACACATTACAATGTTTGTGCCGTGTCTTACCATACAATTGAGATATTCACATTTAACTACACTAATATTAAAAGGATGAAGAATTTATAGCTTAAAGAAAATGAACAACACTCACTATAACAGTTAGATATTAGATCCCTGACCTATTCCTGTCATCAAATCAGACTAGACAATATTAATGTTTAGTCTACTTGTTTACGTAGGTTATACAATTTATTGAGGTAGCTTAGAGATTACAAATTTTTAACTTAATATTCAAAATAAGTTATTATGACATGTGTGTGCCACACGAAAGGCTTCAATTATCGTAGTATACGCTCCACGATGGGTTATAATTATCGTAGTATACGCTCCACGATGGGTTACAATTATCGTAGTATACGCTCCACGATGGGTTACAATTATCGTAGTATACGCTCCACGATGGGTTACAATTATCGTAGTATACGCTCCACGATGGGTTACAATTATCGTAGTACACCCTCCATAATGGGTTACAATTATCGTAGTACACCCTCCATAATGGGTTACAATTATCGTAGTACACGCTCCACGATGGGTTACAATAATCGTAGTACACCCTCCATAATGGGTTA
Organism: Timema podura; assembly: GCA_033556935.1. Taxonomy (NCBI): domain Eukaryota; kingdom Metazoa; phylum Arthropoda; class Insecta; order Phasmatodea; family Timematidae; genus Timema; species Timema podura. Next base: position 46,861,102 of record JAVRXN010000009.1, read on the forward strand.
TAATTATCGTAGTATACGCTCCACGATGGGTTACAATTATCGTAGTATACGCTCCACGATGGGTTACAATTATCGTAGTATACGCTCACGATGGGTTACAATTATCGTAGTACACGCTCCACGATGGGTTACAATTATCGTAGTACACGCTCCACGATGGGTTACAATTATCGTAGTACACGCTCCACGATGGGTTTACAATTATCGTAGTACACGCTCCACGATGGGTTACAATTATCGTAGTACACGCTCCACGATGGGTTACAATTATCGTAGTACACGCTCCACGATGGGTTACAATTATCGTAGTACACGCTCCACGATGGGTTACAATTATCGTAGTATACGCTCCACGATGGGTTACAATTATCGTAGTACACGCTCCACGATGGGTTACAATTATCGTAGTACACGCTCCACGATGGGTTACAATTATCGTAGTACACGCTCCACGATGGGTTACAATTATCGTAGTACACGCTCCACGATGGGTTACAATTATCGTAGTACACGCCCCATGATGGGCTCAAATATCGTACCCAGTAATGGGCTACAATTATCATGCCCTCTCCCTTGTCGTTATTGCCCGACGATTTGGCAGGAATTATATGGGTCTTTAATAATCATAAACTATTGTAATATTACATATCGACGCCATGCTCTACAGGTAATTGATATAGATAAAAATTTCATGAAAAACACATTTTTTGATTCACATTTATATATTTAGATTTACTTTTAAGAACATTTAATTTATTCTTTTAGTGAAAAATGATGCTGTTTTTAAACAAGGATTACTAAAATATCTTTAGATATCGTCAAACTACGTCCTCACAGCTTAAGTTTCCAGCACAGAGTGATGCCTATCTTCTTTATCAGGACTTCCCCGTCTTGAATAAAGGAGAGTGACATGCTTGTGAATAATTTTAGAATCTGACTACAGAGAAAGATAGTACGATGAAATAAACACAGCGCTAGTGCGGGGTGGTTGCCAAATATAAATATATAAAGTATTTAGATTAAAAAATAAAACAAAATAGCTGAGTAGATAAATAAGAATACTCATAGATGTCACGATTTCTGTTTTTCTCAATTCCAATTTCTAAGTTCAACCTCTATTTTTTATTCTTGAACATTACCAATGTCATTATTTTTCCAAGCTTTCAACCTCATATAAAAACATTCTTATTCCATACATAGCAGAGCATAAAAATAAAGAATGTAAATAGTAGTAAAACAATTTATTTTTAATTTTAACAAAGAAAGAGATCCATTTTACCAAGTATTAAAGCATATAATATATAATTAGTATATTAATTAGGAATTACAACAGTAAACATGTATGTTTACCTATAAATAAAGCCTCACTGAGTCAAACATCTAAAAATAATTTTAAAAAGGTATTATAAACAATTATCAACCACACAAGTCTTTTACATTCACTAAATAGGGGCAATAATTGAACCCAATTGTATAGCAAATAATAGCAAATAAAAAATATAGAAATAATCGACTACTCTTTCTGAATTTCTACCGTTCTAAGGGTCACTCTTGAAATAGACTAGACTGCTAATAACAGGGAAGTTCTGGTTCAAATCTAGGTTGAAAGTAAGGGTGAATTTTCCAAAATAAGTTTTCAGTCTTCCCCCACGGAAGTGTGGGTACACTTCCTCTAAATTTAACCATGCTCCTACCCAACTCATTAGCGCAATTGGTACTTGTGCGTATAACCTGAATAGTTAGTAAAACGTGGTTCTAAAATATAGATTGTTTGTTGTAATATAATATCCCTTTTTTCTTCTTTATTAATACAATGAAGAATTTGTTTATCTATAATTAACGTTGCGTGATATCTACCAACCGCAGAGGACTGAAATTTAAAAATTAGTATCCCCTATACATGAACAAATGCACCGCAAAGCAGGAATTCTAAAATAATTTATTTTAATTAATTAAAAACCAAACAAAATTAAAATATACCAACGCCGTAGATATATGTAATAATACATTTCATACAGTAGTGTAATGCGGGTTATGGCAGCCCCTTGTGCACTGGGAGCCGGAATGTTAACATTTTGATTATATTTATTTTTACCCCTTTTGTACTTACTAGTCTTTTTATCCTTTTTAAAACCTTATCCACTTTTAACCTTTATATTAGTTTTTTTACTTTGATTAGATTTACTTTTGCCTTTTTTACCTTTTGATCCTGTGTGGAGAAACTCGGATGGACAGAGTCAGTAAGGAAGGGGTGCTGAAGGAGTGCGGTTTGAAAGAAAATCCAATAAGTCAATGTGAAAGAATCGTCTTAAGTTGGTTTGGGCATGTTGAAAGGATGATGTTGGTCTAGTGACGAGGCTAATATATGAAGGTAGAGTGTGTGGATCAAAATAAAGGGGTATGCAATGTAAGACGTAGACGAATGTGTGAAAAAGATATACCTACGAGTTTTAAGAATAAAAGAGCATGTATGATTTGGTGTATGGAATTTGTTGAAGCGAAGGGAGTATGCAAGGATAGGAAAGTGTGGAGGCACTTTAAAACAATAATATATTGTTATGGGCTCTTGCCTTATATAAAGAATTTAGAGAGACCTGGGTTTGAGTATAATTTTACTTTAATATAGTCAAGATAGGAATAGGGTGTAATGGGTGGACTGGATATCACTGGCTCAAGATAAAGGATGTAATGAGGTGGATGGATAGAACTAGCTAAAGATAGGGATAGAATGTAATGAGGTGGAATGGGTAGAAATAGCTCAAGATAGTGACAGGTGGCGTACTTTTATATGTGCAGTAATGAACTTTCAAGTTCCTACTGCCATGTACTAAAGTAACTAAGTATAGTCTTCACATAATATTAAACTCCTAGGGTTTAATATTAGCTATCCTTGGTTTCAATGACCCACATTATTTTCAAGCGACTTTATTAGGCAAAGAGTTCAAGGGGGAAATATGAATGTTGCTAAGGTCTTACAGAGGTGGTTAGAAGGGTAAGGGTAATTATGATTAATGATGAGTAATTTATGTGTTTTACTTAGTCGTGTTCTGTAATTATAAGTTGAATAGGACCAAATTTGATTTACATTTTGTAATGATACTGTTTTGGACCCCCCTCATATTGTTCAAAAAGTCATGGATGAAATGTATTTTTCTTTAAAGAACTGTAGATAAAGTTTCCTTTTAATACTTCATCCATGGAGAGTCACGCGTTTTTAGAAGTAATTTCAATGTATTTTGTTTTAAAACTTTCCTTCTTTAAAATACCAACTCCGTTGTATTTAAAAAATAATGGGACATGCTGGCTCCCTTTACCCAATAGGAAGCTAGCCTTCACAACATCAGGTTGTCAGGAGTTCTCCATTAGTTAGTTTTAACACTGATGACAAGGGGACCAAGAAGCAAGGGGTAGGTCATATATAAGCAGCTTGTGCGTATGAATCCACACAGTGACAGTACACAGTACACAGAAAGTTCGTAAAAAGTCACAGAAAAACCTAGTAACATCACATAAAACAAAATTTTGAAAAGCACTAGCTCTGACTCCCAGCGTCAGTTCGGAAATTAACAAGGAACTGTATCAATGCCAATTTTATAACAGTGAAACTGTAATCAAATCAATAAATTGTGTACAAACATAAAATTTCACTGATTTCAATCGAATTACATAAAATCAGATCGTCATAGTCGTGTGATAACAAGGGCGTAGTAAGGCATCCACGCGTCGTCATCATCATAAAACCCGGTATCGTTATACTTACTGCTCACCGTAAGACATACACGGGTCCACATTATTACAACCACATCATCATCAGTATGAAATCAGATATCATTATAATTGGTGCCCAATCGCGGGGTAATAAAATCCAATATTACTATAATTTCACAATTTATAGACAACCAGTGTTTAGTTAGTATGAATACAATTAAAAATAAACTGTCCACGTAGAATGGTGAAAAAGGTGGATACATTTATTTACATTTGTAGACCCAAGTCTACCGGGAAATAATACATACATTTCCTTTCTTCGAGAACTGAGTGAAGAGGACAGAACTAATGTAATTGTTTAGATGTATAGTGTATTCTTCTTTGTTGTCACGTTGAGTCCTTTGTGTGTATTCTCTTCTTTGTGTAGTTGAAGAAGATTACAACATGGGATGACTGAGTCGTTGTCGAAGTAATGACTCAGAACCTGGGACCCAGCGTTGTGTTCTGGTATATACCTCTATTAAATAGCAGTGTTGTTTTATTTACAATCCATTATCCAACCATTTGCCACCTCTCCTTTCTCTGCCAGTTCATGTTTCAGTTAAAGCAGACGATTAAAGGAGATATCTAGAGAATTCACGAATGCTGGTGTGCAATTTCTAAACTGCTACTTTGGTTATTTTTTTATTTTCTGTATCTTGATAAGATTTAACGAGGCTACGTGCTTATATTGTTTCCTCCTGTTTATGACTCATTTGAACACCTTCACACGCAACAAAGAAGTGATAAAACACTTGTACCGAACATCGGCTTAACGATAACAATAGGAAGCTGAGTTGGATGGTACATCTTAGAAGTACAAACTCATTACCATTTCAAACTAGGATGTAAAATCCAGGAAATAAAGGAGTTTAGAACAGAACTAAAGCATATTATCGTTGGAAAATGTTCCTTATAATCTATTCTAGACCAGGCAGTCCTGAAGATTTAATTGGAGAAAGCCAATATATTTGTTTTGTCACCTAAGTTTTATTAAATGTTCGATCTATATGCATTAAATTTATTTGTAGTTTTCAGGGACCATATCTTCATTGTAATATTATTAATAGTTAAATATATTTTAAAAGGTGGATTTGAAGATTGAATAGACCAATAGTACTAGTCGCTCTATTTCGAATAAATTATTTAATATTCTTATTACTTTGGACCATAATTACGATTAAATTAACTATCCAAATTAATAGGACATACGTATCCTGGTAGAATGTTTCGATTAAGTATTTACTTAAAAATCAATTTGTCAGGAATCAATTGTTTTATAGCTATATTAATTAATCAGACATATTTTGTAAGAACTTAGTTTATTTATTTTCCTCTGGTCCGTATTGTGTATTGAAAATTTATTATTTAAGTGAGAGTGGGAAAAAAGATGATAATCGTGGTGTAGGCTTTTATACACTTTTTTAGATAGATTGTGTTGAGTGCCATTCTGATTTGTGGATCCTGAGTATCGTTTGTTTGAAGAAAATTATCACCCACGACTCAAATATACGGGTATATAAACAAATAAGTAACTATATGTGGGAAAATTATTTGATTTAGACTTGTACCGGCCACTTCTTCTTATAGCTACGGCCACAATAGACTAAAAGAGGGTGGACGGAATCTAAGGAAATTATTATAACAGAAATTAGGAAATTTGCAAAACTTAAGAAATATTAGAATTATTTATTCAAGGTAAACAACAGAGGTAAATAAAAATTACATGGCCTTTCAAGTCAAACTGAAGTGTGTTGAAAAACATATATAAATATGGCAGAGACTGCACTTGCGCAGTACATTTGAGAGTATATTTCACAACCTCAGAGTAAATTATTCATTTATTTGAATTAGTCTGGAAGAGACCCATTAATAAACGAAATCGTTATATTATAATAAAGAGCTTAAAGACCTCTTTTAAACTGTTACCAACGAGCCTGATTAACCATTGTGAATTCAGACTAAACAAATTTAAATTTAAATATCAAATCTGATATGTATTAAATAGTTTAAACCATTAAACCTTTGAAACCTTCCTATAATAACAAAGAGCTTAAGGAGCCTCTTTTAAACGGTTACCAACGCGCCTGAATCACCATTGTGAATTCAAATAAATAAATTTAAATTTTAAGATTAAATTTAAATATATATATCAATTCTGATACAAATAAACAGCACAAAGGTATGACTTCCCGACATAACTCAAAATTTTGTGGGACTAGTACTTCAACAACTTTTGAAGTAATCGACAAGATTCCGACTTGTTAATATTTAATATTATAATAGAAAACAGAGCAATATCACATAAGAATCATTGTAATTTCTCACTAAAAGAATCGGTAAGTGTTAAAGTTAAAAACTTATAAACCAACAAAAATGAATTACTTTAATATTTTTTTCAAAGAATGCGTCTACAAAAATTACCAAAAAATTATCAAATTATAGAGATTAAACAATTATTGGTAAACACAAGAGCAATAAAAATTTATATTATAACTAAATATTACAAGCTAGAAAAAGAATCAAAATGTGGCTACCTATTTATATTTCTAAAAATTACAAAGAGACTAGCGCCCAAGCGGCAAAAGGAAACATTAAGTGTTCCATAACACACATTTACTTTCAAAAATAAATCTACTAGTGAGAAATTACAGACACCTACACTGAAAGATTTCATTCACATAATTAATATTAGTGTTCAAAACAATCAAACCCAAAATAGGTAGTTTAAATTTTAAATTATCATAAAGTAAATAAAGTTTATATATTGCCATCCTGGATCGATAATCCCCAAGTCCAGACCAGGACTTCTCGTCGGATATTATAGTTAACTATGCTAGCTGGTTAATTTCAAGTCCAGAACAGGATGTAATAGTAACCATATTTGTTGAGTTCCCTCCTTATATAGGTCTAGTTGATGGGTAAAGAAGTGGGAGTTTTCATATTAAAATTACAACGCCACACGGCTAATACGTTGCCAACACCAAGTCACCCACGCTGGACACATGGTGGTTGGCTGTTGAATCTAGCTACTTCCATCGAGTCACCTACACCAGGCACTTGATTAGTTTTAGTTCAACTTGGCTAGTTCCCAAGTCACGTACGCCGGAGTTGGCTGTTGACTCTAGCTACGTCCATCGAGTCACGTCCACCAGACATTTGGTTAGTTGCAGTTCAAGATTATGAGTGGCCCATTTGTAGCCCAGCCGGGCCAATCAGAGAATTTCTGGATCCTTTTATTGGAACGTCTTGTTACTGCATCATTCATAGCTAGTTAGTTCTTTCTTCATTTTAGAATTTGGTTCGAACAGGTTGGTCATGGAACTCATGCAAAACCAGAAGATACAATGAGTGAGTAAAGCACATACTCGTATATTAGACATAGTAAGTTTGTGATATTTGATATTGCAGGATGTCTATGAGTATCAGAACTATTCGGAGTGGGTAATATTTATGAAAACTAGCTAGTCATCTGATAATATCCAAAAACTAAGAGATGAATTTTTTTTTTGATAATGTGCGTTTCAGCACTTTAACTCAACGTCTGATTGCAGTAGATAATTTTTAATGTTTAGGTTTGGAAAAAACCTTTGATAATCGAAAAGAATTATCTGAAAAATAAAAACACTTGAATAAAAAACACAGAAATAAAATATTTTTCTATTATATATCAAATTTCAAACCATTTCAAAGTGATTGTAAACAGGACGTCCTACGCCAATTTTGCAGTAAATACAATCCTAGGTATAAAATTTACAACGGTTTAATATTGTGGTGGAGGTGTTATGGTTTGGAGAGTTTTTTCTGCTCAGCTAGTTGGAACTTAGGTGAATTTAAACAGCACTATGAGTCACTTCATGTACATGATACTTTATGCCAAGAAGGAAAATCTTTCAACTACACCCGATATCATCGCTGAGGGTACTAAAGATCTTATGGCGAAAATAGTTATCTTCATTCTCTCTTAGTTAGCTGTTGCCAAATCTCTTCGCTTACAGTTATGTCTGAAGGTGTTGTGCTGGGGTAAGAAGGAGTTACTGGCAACCACGACTAACCAGCGTTGCGAAACTTGTTTTATATTTAAGGGGATATTGACCACACAAAAACGAGAGAATGACAAAGTTGTTTACCAATACTATAACGACGATATACAGTGTAAATATTTCTGCACGATAATTATGACAATCACGCGTCAAAAGTGGTAAACGCTATTGAATCTACAAATAGAATATCCTTTATAGACTGGCCGGAGCAATCCCCGGACCTATATTTAATCGAGTGCATGTGGGAGGAACTAAGACGTCGCGTAGGAAATAATAAACACTCCAACAAAGAAGAATCGGGATATTCCCTGTTGGAAGAACGAACTAAATTTTTACAAACTGCATTTCTAATATAACTAATTTAACGTCTGGTAATTGTAGTGCAGTAATTAGCACTAGGAGCTGCTTTGGTGGCCGATTGGTTTAAGGCGTCACAATTGTGTTAGACTATACTGATGATGACAGGGAAATCGGGGTTCGAGTCCCGGTCCAGTGTACTGAGAGTGGTTTTTACAAAATCGTGTAATACTCTCTCTCACCGCAAACGCGTTTACACTTTCTCTATATTTAACCTACCTCCCTTTATCCCTTACTCATTAGCGTAGTTAGTGCATATGGGTATAATCTCAACAGGTAGTAAAATATAGCGCTAAAAATATATATACATCACAGATGGGAATAAATTCCTTTTCATTTTAATTTTCCTGAAAAATGAACCATTGAATATGACATTAGTACTCGCCTTGGGCTGTCTATATCAGTGAAGCTGGTCAAAAATAGAAAGTTACTTTTGCTGGCTTCCCCTCTAAATTATTAAGGTCAAGTGAAAGTTTGCAATAAAAAAACAAAAATACAACCCGCATCGGTTGTTGATTGGTATAACGCTCCACTCTAATATTAGTCTGGCTTTCTGGGGACAAGTAGATCAGGGTTCAAATAGCTGTCAATTGAGCTGAGAGTACTTTTTCATGGAAGGTTTTTCACTCTCTCTTTCTCTCTCCACACAAATTTAAGTAATTGTTTTATAAAATTCTATCCTCCCCATCATTATTACATTAATGGATGTGATCGTGTAGCCCAAATGAGTACTAATACACAGTGAGAAAGATACATTAAATGTCTACGCTAACTTTCTGAAAAAAAAAAAAAAAAAGGTCTCTTGAAACAAAAAAAGAAATATTATATTTGATTTACTTTTGGCGGTTTTTATAGACAATGATAACGTGCTCCTCCCCCCTGTAATATGCATTGCTAAAAGGATATAGACGACCTCATATTCAAACAAGATCATTGTCAAATGACCTTAAAAAAACTCATCAGGTCTAAGAGCAGGATTACTCTCTTATAAAATAACACTCAGTGCAAGGGAAGTGGTCACTTCCGAAGCTTTGTAAAAAAAAAGTCTACTGCTGGCAACGGCTAATCTTCTAAAAAAATAATAATTTATTGAACACCAGTAATATATTTTCAAGCATAAAAATACTTGGAATTGAATTGTTGCTTCATGACGCTACCGGATAGAAAATTCCCCTTCCCCCTCCCTCCTGGTCACAATATCTCTTTGTATCATTGAGAATCTCCATCTATTGAGAACTTCCAAAGATATAAAGTTTCAGTGAACCGTGTTTCATTTTAGTTGGTGCTTAAAAGCAGAATCAAATCGTTCAAACGTGTGATCAAGTTTTGATGCACATATTACAAAATTTAGAACTGTAAAAATATGTTTTGTAATATAGGTTGTTTAAAATCATTTTTGCATGTTGTAATATGTACTACGTACTAAATCTCTAATCAGTAGTGTTATAAATACAGGTTATTCAAAAGTTATAGTGCAAAACCGAAGGCCTGTAATGAGAGTGGTGTCAACGGTAACCGAGCAATAACGAATCGAAGGGAAAGAGAACAGCATCAGGTTCTTTCCTGGGCATGGTAACTGCCACCACCGCCGCTATTGGCGCTAGTGGCATCTGGTTTACAAGATGGTGATTGCCAAGCATTTTGAGTTATGGAATTTGAACGACCAGGGGATGTTTTAACAGTGCAGCTACATTTTCAGACGGGATTCGGCAAGCGCACACCGCATATAAACTGCGTCACGCGTTGGGTGACGCAGTTCGAATACGTTGGTTGTTTATGCGCCAGAAAACGTAAGGGTCGCCCACGGACTTCAAACGAGACAGTGTATGGGATTCAAGTGGTGTTACACAAGGAGTTTAAGGAAATCGACAACACGGACTAGTCTGAAACTTCAGGTACCCCTAGACACAGTGTGACGTATCTTACTGAAACGTCTGTCCTGTAAGGGGTACAAACTTCAGACCATGCATGCACTAGAACCAGAGGACAAACAGAAACGTCAAAACATTTTCATTGAAATGCAGGACCAGCTAGCAGAGGATAGACTCACTGACAGCTTAGTGTTCAGCGACGAGGCCACTTTCCACCTCAGTGGAAAAGTCAATCGCCATAACATCCTGATCTGAGGCACATAAAACCCACATGCCATTGCGGAGCTTTCGAGAAACTCACCAAAAGCGAACGTGTTTTGTTCAATGAGCAGGCGCAATGTGTATGGTCCCTTCTTTTTTTACTGAGTCTACAGTTACTGCCCATGTCTACCTGGACAGGATAACGGGATGGTTTATGCCTCAGCTGGAGGAAGATCTTTCCAACGCAATCTTACAACGAGATGACGCTCCTTTATATTACCACTGGGATGTTCGCCGATACCTGAATACCACCAGACCGGGACCTTGGATCGGCCGTGCCGGACAAGAGGATTTGCCAATGTTGTTCTGGCCTCCACGATCACCAGAATTAACATCCTGCAACTTCTTTTTGTGGTGCTACATCTAGGACACCGTGTGCGTGCCCTCATTGCCACATCAACTGAATTACCTTTTAAACAACGCATCTCTGCTGAGGTGGAATTGATATACGAGGATAGGCTAGGACGCGTCTGGGCCGAACTGGCCTCCCGTCCTCCGACTGCTGTCCTGAGCCAGAGTTCCCCCGCCTTTTATACCCTTGCGCCCTGGTAGGGCTCAACGGTACAAAGAGGCAGGGAAAGTCCGGCAGGACGAGCCGAAGGGCGGAAGGTTACCCGGGCTTCCTTAGGGGCCCATTACTTTATTAACGAAAGTTACAAGTAACACAATAGTAATTACAAATACAAGTTTTCTAAGCCTAAGGTCTTGATTTGACGTCTCGTGACTGGGTGGTCTTTCCCACGTAGAACCCAGGGAACCCGAAGTTCTAGGTGTAGACGTGTCCAAAACTGTGTCACTTGGCCCTTCGTTGTCCTCTTCCTCGGGGAGTCCGGGGCTGAGGTCTGTCCCTGTAGACGATGGTAGGTGCAACTGGGGGCTGATAATTCGGTGGATATATTGCTGGTGATCCTCCGTCCCCCGATGCTGCGATGGCTTCAGTCCAGTTCTTGGCCGTGGAACCCTCATCAGAGCCCGACTCTATCGCCTATTCACTCTCGGAGCTTGAATCAATACCTTCGGAGAGCAGCCCGGAAAGAACTCCGGTTAAGTCGGACAGTGAAGCCAGGGGCAGCTTCGCTTCGCCGTCATCATTGGGCACGCCAGAAATCTTAGCACAACCAGACTTCGGCTACAAAACAAGATTAGCGACTCAAGCCCCTCGGACGGTCTACAAGCAACGACACCCGAAGGAAATGGTGAACCCGGACTTCGCGGCGGAGTTCCGAAACCTACAGGATACAGTAGCATCGATGGAGGAACGCTTCAGGAGTATTGCAGACCGGTTTGGACAAACCAGTCAGGATGCGCCGACCCTAGCTGCTGGGGGACAGAGTCCTTCTACGGCAGCCACCCCAGGGACCTCGTATGCAGAGACGCCGCCACCGGCAGAAGCCTGGGCAACACTGGGGACCGTAGCCACGCCACAACTTGCGGTCACAGACGGGAAAGCGCTGAGGCTCGCCCTAGCCTTAAAGGCAAAGCTGCTAGAACTTCAACCAGGACGAGACGCCCACGAAGCCAGATTCCTGACAGGCCTGATGGAGCATACCCAGTTCTACCACCAGCAGCCAAGCAGAAGTTGCTTCACAGAGTGAACATGATTTACATCGCAGTGACCAAGAACTGGACTGAAGCCATCGCAGCATCGGGGGACGGAGGATCACCAGCAATATATCCACCGAATTATCAGCCCCCAGTTGCACCTACCATCGTCTACAGGGACAGACCTCAGCCCCGGACTCCCCGAGGAAGAGGACAACGAAGGGCCAAGTGACACAGTTTTGGACACGTCTACACCTAGAACTTCGGGTTCCCTGGGTTCTACGTGGGAAAGACCACCCAGTCACGAGACGTCAAATCAAGACCTTAGGCTTAGAAAACTTGTATTTGTAATTACTATTGTGTTACTTGTAACTTTCGTTAATAAAGTAATGGGCCCCTAAGGAAGCCCGGGTAACCTTCCGCCCTTCGGCTCGTCCTGCCGGACTTTCCCTGCCTCTTTGTACCGTTGAGCCCTACCAGGGCGCAAGGGTATAAAAGGCGGGGGAACTCTGGCTCAGGACTGCAGTCGGAGGACGGGACGTCTGTCGCGTAACCAACGGCACCCAAATCGAGCACCTTTAGTGCTTTTGAAACTTGGACAGTTCTTCTGTATTTTAATGTCATGACGGTTGTTGTATGTCAATTCCTTTTAAGAATAAAATCATTTCACTTTTGTACCATTACTTTTGAATAACTCTGTATACGATCCGGCTCCGTGGCGTAGTGGTGAGTGTACTTGAATATGAACTCAGGGTTCCCGGGTTCAAGTCCAGGCTGGTACCTTGGGTATTTTTCTCTTGAGGGATATTATCCCAACGGTTGCCAGGGATTGGTATATTAGGCTTAAGTAAGGTTTCATATCCACTATCGTGAATATGTGTACATATAGACAAAATCCATATCGTACCCTTGGCAAAGCTCTGTGCCACCAGAGTGCCGAATAGTCTACAAATAAGCGTGCGAAGTGGATGGCATGTCCCTTTCGGTCAGTAAGGCCATACGATAAAAATAAAATTCAGTAAAAAATAAGGTGAATTATATACATTATATTGAGATATGATTCTGAATATTAAAAACATCTAATAGTTTCAATAATAAAGTAGAGATTAATATGGCCCTAGAAACCAAATTTGTAAGGAATTCCGAAACGCATAGCACAAACTGCATGTATAGGTTTTTTGAACCAAAAGTAATACAAAATTCCTATATCCTTACATCCGGAAAGCTATGCTAATACCATTAAATATTGTTCAAAGTTTTGGCGTACAACGCCGTGATTGCAACGCTATTCAAGCATGCGTGTACAACAGGTTGCATAGGAGTTAGGCGTGTGGCACTACACACCTAGACATCTTGGAACACGGCCACAGAACATACCACAATTAATAGTAAACAACACACAAGTCTATCTAGAAATGTGAATACGTTCTGAGGGTCATCATTAACGGTCCTACATCACAGAAGGTGCTTGCCACTATTACATGTGGAATGCCATGCACCTAGCTCCTATGCAACTTTCTGTACACGCATGCTTGAACAGCTTTACTCTCCCGGCGCTATATGTCGAAACTTTTAACACAATTTAATGGTATTAGCATAGTTTTCCGGATGTAAGTGTATAGTAGGCATTTTGTATTATTTTAGTTCAAACAAGCTATATGTGCAGTTTGGGCTATGAGTTTCCAAACAAACATCCTGTATTTACAATATTTTAAGGAATCCATTTAAAATACATACATGAGCTATGTGTAATATGTAGGAAGTCATTCATAGACCACGTAACGCTGTTGAAAAGAGGAGAAGGGGGTTACCTCTAATTACTACATGGTGTTACTCGGGGGGGCAGGGGGCCTGGGTAAATCATAGTGTCACATAACATACATCATATACTTAAATTCTAATCTGAAAATATAATATTATGTTTAATGTTTTCGTCGCTAGTAAACATACTTATTGATAACCTCCAATTTTGAGTATTATTAAATCTGAGTCTCTTTTTTAGTATCACAAAAGCTACTCTATGAAATAATGACATTCTATCTTGTGAAAAGTTACGTAACATAGGTTGTAGGGGTGTAAGGGTCAGGCTAAACGTATGTTTGGTGCTACATGGTGGTAGGGATTGTGTTAAAAAGGGTTATAAAAATCCTTACGTGGTTTATAGATGACACCTAGCTTACCGATCTTTAGACAGTGAGCATTATTATATTATGACATAGAACTAATTAATTTTTTTTTCATTTACATGAAAAATAACATTTTCTTGAAATAAATAAAGTTTTTATTGTTTCCATGATTATGTATTTGGATAACTGTTCAGTGTGCATGCATGTATATCGGAATCTATTTAAAGAAGTATGTATTAAGAGATATTGTATGTATGTTTTTAATAGGTATGCCTGTACATGGAACTAATTAATGTATGTATGTTGGGCCTATGCATACTGTATGTATGTTTGTAAGTTTTATATATATGTATTCATATATGCACATGCACATGTATAATTGTATGTATATGCTTATAAGTGTATATGATACGAAATATATTGTTTTTAATACGGATATAATATGATAAGCCTATGGTATGTATGTATACATGTATGTAAATATGTATGCATGCATATATGTATGTGTATATAAATTTATGTATGTATTAATGTATATTTGCACACATGGATATATTTATTTGTGTAACTTAGATACATGTTTTTATATTAAAAGTGTGTAAGAGCAATTGGTACCTTTACAGTTTTATTATGAATGCATTTATTAATAACAATCCGTCACTAAAGACAATGCAGAGAATTTGTCAGTTACTAAAAGGCTTAATTATAGCTAGGCTTTGGTTATAGTAAGGTTTGATTTCGATACAAGTAGTTATTATCTTTACTAGTGAAAATAATTGTGTAGTATACTGGTGAAATGACTGATTCCTATCACAAAACCTCCAGAATAATGCTATTAATGGTTTTACAATTTAATATATTTAAGTATTTTTTATGTCAATAAATTTTAACCAGGAAATTTTAAACAAAACTAAATTAAAATTAATTAGAATATCTTTTTAGCTGCCATCTTTAAATTAAAAATATAAATTACAGATAGTAGTCATGAGGGATGAGTTTTCAATATTTAAAAAAATATAACATTAAAAATTTTTAAATATTTAATGTTCGCGGTTTTTCTTCTTCCAACGCAAGGTTTTTTATGGCAGTGTTCTTCATGTGTGCAAACAATTGAAAACTTGGAAGAAGTACCCTTTAGCTTCAAATCCTTTTGTTTCCAGGATCATTATTAGAAGCTCCTTTTTGTTCACTCACCTAGCTTGGCTCTGAAAGGAGGATGAACACTCAGTTTTGTTTGCTTCTAAGTCTCTCAATTCTATCCCCAGACCATCATAAAAACTCGTCTTAATGTTTCAGAAAAGTTTCGTTTAATATTTGAAAAGAACTCCAGTTTAAAATATGGCATGGACTTGAGCTGATATGAATCAAGTTGAACTTTTGTTTCTTTGTGTGAAATAAGTCATACGATCTCAGGCCAAATTAAATCTCTTTACACACACATACACACACACACAGTGCATATGAGTACAATTTTGTGGGGCTAAAATGATGTCAATTTTGTTGTAGCAAGCAAAATCTCAAATTTTACTTTACTTTTTTTGACGGTCACAACTCCCACGCTAAATGTCGCACGAAAGTAAAATGGAACTTAAATATATAATGTATACATTTTATCAACAAAAAAAAACTCTTTGAAAAGCTGTTTTTAATATATTAAATACTTCTGATATAAAAACACTACCATTAGTTTTTAAATATAAATTAAAACAATATGAATAGTAATATGAATTAATGCAGGTATAATGGCTCCATATTTCTTATTTTAAACCTTCTAAGATCTTGTTTCAAGAATTTGTTGAATAAAAATCATTATCAACTCAATAAATCAATCTAAAGGAAAACACAGCAACCAGTATTTCAATTTATCACTTAGTGAAATGGAACATTGATAATTTGACATTAATACACATACTCTATCTACCCAGCTGGAATGATGTAGATGAACTCAAATTTCAAATAAGTGTATATTTTGATAATTCATTAGAGTAACTGAGAATAGGCCTATAACATAAACGTTACTGTACTTCACTAACAATTATGATTATATGACCCATGGTTAACGGAAACTTATTGATTAATCATTAATTTAAGTAATTTGCTATGGTTAGAAATAGTGTTAAAGTTTTGTTCATAACAATATAATGCATCTTTAAACAATAAAATTAATACAATTAAAAAAATGGTACGATGCACAACACCGACTTTCTCTCACTTTTATCTTAAAATACACATTCATTAAAAACTCGTAACATTTGTGAAACGAAATAATAGTTCTATACATTGTTGTAGAAAAAACAACACCAAAGATCTTAATGAAATAATATTTACTGTTACTTACTTAATCTGGCATTAGGAGCTAGGAATACTGTTATAGAAAAATTGAGAAAAGAGAAATACCTCTGTCCACCAAAGAGCATTAGAATAAAATTAATTCTCTAAGACCTGAATTAAAAAGTATATACATTTGCTTTTAATTAAAAAATTATTGATTTTGTAAAAATATATTTCAAACAAAATAATTTTACATTTAATACTACTAAATATTTACAATGGTAAGTTATTTCATAACTCAAATATGATATGATCAAAATGGGATATTTCGGCATGAATATAATACCCTCAATGCTAAATACTGAGTAGATACAACATTTATTTAAAATAGTTAGAATGAATATCGATAAAAAAATCTCTTTTTGCCTTTCGGTGAACTACCTTTAAATTTAGGGTTTGATGTATAATTCCAAAAATACCTCGGTGGAACCTTAAGAAAACCCTAAATTCCAATACTTAGCCCGATTGGTAAAATGGTTTAGGCTTTAGTCCGAGGTAAAGACAAACGGCAACCCAAAAACAATATTTTCTGTTTCAGGGTGCCATGAAACGTCGACATTTATCAAAATTTCTGGTTTGATTTTTTTTGACGATCACAATACTTTCTCTCCGAAGTGTCAAGAGGAAGTAAATATATAATATAACTATTTATTATAAATTAGTTTTGTCATTTTATTGTTTAAAATTAATACATTCCTAAGATTTGTTTCTTATAATTTTAACATGCTACGCATTATCTTTTTTTTTTTTGTATTATGTATTTAAATTCCCTAAAAATTGAGTTATTAATTATTTCTCATTGATATGAATAATTTGATCCCTTTAAACTCCAACATGTTTGTTTATGACAACTGAGATATAAGATCATACATAGGCTTAAATAATATCTATGACAAATTTCGTTAAAATTGGGCCCATGCATTTAGAAGCTATCACGGAACAAAGAAACATACATATATTTTTAAGTGGAAGTGATATGGAAACAAATAATCATATCGATAAAATCCTTAATTAGTAATTAAGCGTATAACCCGAAACGGTTAGTAAGACGCGGTGCTAAAAAAAAAGAAAAGAAGAAGATAAAATCCTGTACCAATATTGTTTGGGCCAGAACCAAAGAATGTCCCCGCTAAATGTCATTAAAATTGATCAACGGTCTTGACATCAATCGCGTAGCATAGATCAGGATAGACAGACAAACAGAAGGATAGACATACAATAGAATGATAGACACATAAGGATAGACAGAAGAATTGCCAAATACTGGACAGTTAAAACAGCACCTCACTTCGCTCGGTCAGTAGTAACCTGTGTTTTATATCAAGTCACTTAAATAATGTAGTAATTTTGTTTTAAAGGAAATATATTAATTGGTTTTACCTTAAAAATGAAAACAAATAGTAAATATTTACTTAAATTAAGATACTTATTTTGATTACAATTTTGAATATTTTACAAGAGTAGTTAATTTACAATCCTTTTGGTGCAATTTTTCTCGTTTATTTTACTATAAGTTAATGTATGTTAAGACTATTAACTGTTTCTTAATTTATTGAATACAATTTAAGAGTAATTGTGTCTAAAAATATAAGATCATTTTAATGTAGTGATTCAAAAGTGACGCAAAACACTTTGTTCACTTGTGGCAAGCTGTTTAGATATTCTGTCAAGTGTATGCCTATATATACCGTTTCCTACGTGTTGTATGTGACTAGAATCGACCAGCACTGCCAACAAAAACTAGAAATAAGCTTTAAAGGGTAAACAATAAAAATTTCTATGTTTAAAGCAGTTTTATATTCAGTAAAATTAATTCATTTTATAATTAGAAAGTAAAATAATAAAAGAATAGTAAATTTTTAATACAAAATAGTTTAGACACATTTGTAGTTTTTAAGCTATCATATTAACGATGAGATAAAACATATTAATGTTTAAAAAATTTTTTGCCATTTTAGCGTTTGACGTCACCATGTTTCACTTTTCCAGTGACCAATTTATTATTTATTATCCTGAAAGCAAGAGTGGGTATTCACAGGGTTGGCACTACTGACTCGTAGCTTCAAAGCGAACAGACACTCATTGTTTGATGGCAATATTGCTATACACAATAATATTACTATAATACTGTTTTAATATATTCCAAAACAATAATAAGTACGTTGAGGCGAGCATTTTGGGTTAAAATATCATTAAGTTGTTTAAAATGGGATTATATGAAAGATTAATTCTAAGGCCCATTAATTTTTTTTTCCAAAGGCCAATCATACAGTGTCTTGGGTTTTCTCTTACACATTGTATAGTTGTATTCCATATTAGTTAGTCCTCTCACAGTTAGTGAAAAATAGTGAAATAAACTAGATACTATATTAGATTGTGAAAACTTTATAATATAAACGATCTTTGAAACATTTAAAGCTAAAATAATACTATAATACGTTCATAATTTTTAATGTTACAATAGGGCGTCGATAGTTCGGACTAATTAGGAATCAATCCAGTCCGTACTATCGATTTGTCGAGAATTTAGAAAATACAGCACCTATACTAAACATTAAAAAAATAGGTATATAAGGGATACTTACGATAACTCAATGTTAAGGTAGAAACATTTCACTTTGTAATGATCATGTTTATTGCCATGGTTGCTGGGCTATTTACATCTAGGTTGTGTAAATTTTATTGGTCAGGGACTGTACCATTGGTAATTAGTTTTCTCATACGTGCAGATAGAACATGACTGTGTCAAGATAACTTAGTTTACTTTTTTCCAACCCTTATAACATTTCAAGTTCAAACCTCGTTGTGTGGTTGCGGGAGCGAGAACAATATCTTTCGCTAGCCTACTTTAGTGTTTTTATTTTTCTTAAAATAGTTTTGCTTTTGATCACTAGGGCTCAGCAGCTCTCGGTGATCAATGTAAATCAAAGCCTGGTAATAAGTTAATGTTTTTTATTGACTGGCATTGTTAAGTAATATTATGTGTTCTCAGAGAACGAACGCGTGGGCCATTATAGCAATTTCTGTATTATATTAATGTGTTTAAGAACAATGTATTCATTGTGCAAAAAATATACAATGTTTAATTACAGTACCATATAAAGTCCACTGTTTGAAAGTCCGTACCGCAACAACTTAAACTTTTTTTGTTTTTGCTAAATATATAAATTCTGAAGGAGGAAAAAATCTAACAATGAAGAAAGACTCCATTATTTTTTACAAAGGTTGAGGGATTTTTTTTGGAGGCCATGTCTCTGATATTGGTACCATTGACACACATCAATAATACACCTAAGACAATGCTAAGAATCTGGTGGTTATAGCCTAAGATACTGCTATATCTCTGGTGGTTATAGCTTAAGACACTGTTATTGCTCTAGTGATTAGAGCCTAAGACACTGCTATGTCATTGGTGGGTAGAGCCTAAATCACTGCTTTGTCTCTGGTTGGTAGTGGCTGAAACACGTCTATGTCCCTGGTGGGTAAAGATTAAGACACTTGTATGTATTTTTTAAGTAAAGCCAAAACACCCATTATCTCTGGTGAGTAAAGCCTAAGGCAAAGTTATATCTCTGGTGAGTAGAACCTAATATACTCCTATGTCTTCGATGGCTCTTGCCAAAGACACTGATATCTCTCTATATATAATATTTTTTCTTGATGATTCGGATCATCGACGGTCCGGATATTTGACCTCCGGATTATCGACGCTCTGCTGTCTTTAACATTTCTCTGAAATGTTGAAAATTTAGTAAATAAATACATGAATGGCCCATGTAAAATATATGCTGACACAATATGATTTGCAACTCAAAATTATAACAGCTGATTTTAATTTATTTGTTTTCTAGCGGATAAAAGTATATCTTAGATTATTGTCACAGTGAATGTTTTCTAATTAATGATTTGTTTTGTGAAATAAAACAAAATAGAACGATAAAGACACACAGTTTTTTATTTAGTGATTTATTTCAAATCATATCACAATTGTAGACTAAGCAGTCTGCTTGTATCTAGGTTCTTTTGGTTCATATGCATATTGTCTAAATTGGTCTTGGTGCATGTGCACTATTTTAGTCGGTTGGTTTCTAAGCTTGATTGGATCTTTCACGGCTGTTTTATGGAGAAGCGTGGACAAAGCTGAAATTGTTTTTAATAGTGCAGAATGATAAATCCAAGTCACGGTGATATTTGTGATTTATTTAGAGCTCGTCAAGTCACAACATTTCAATTCTGATTTTGTGTTTCGGCGAATGTTCTAACCTGTTTTAAGTCATTTGTTAAAGCTTTACTACTATAATAATCTCTAAAGTGAAAAATTACACCTTAACAAGGGAATCGAATCTGGGACCTTTAGCTTAGTGATATGTGCATTCGTACAGTTGTCACTGTAGTATTTGCAGAATAAAGTCAACTACCGAGTTGAAGGTGGCTCCGTTATCTGATAGCTCGTTATCTTAATTAATCGCTCATTTGTATCTGATGATTTCCACACGTCCAACACAAACTCTGCCTTAAAATATGAAAGTAGAATGACCCTGGGCACGGGGTTATTGAATGTCTCATTAGTTAAAGCACTGACGTAATAAGCCATAGGTCCAGGGTTCAATTCCCGTGTTAAGGTGTCATTTTTTCAGTTTAGAGAATATTATATTTAGATGTGGCTATAACCATACTTAAAAAATTTAATAGGTTGCCTATTTAATCCATCATTTAATATTATAATTAATAATCATACTGATAGAAGCTCTTTAAAAGTAGCCAAGAGATAAGCCTTCGCATCCAGCCGTGTTTTCACGTGGAAAATCTAAATTAGACTGGAAAGCTCCGAATTGGATAAAACACATCCTATTATCACAAATAACGGGATGCAAAGAACAAGTTAAGTTGGAGTTCAATAAAAATAATAGGATTTATCATTTAAGTCTATTACAAATATACAACATTTTCTAATCTCCTTTAAAGTAAAAAAAATCCATCTAAAAGATTATAAATATTCAATTATGCCCATATTTAATATTATTCTATGAATTAATACACCGGCTTATACTTTAATCAAATCTAAAGAATCTCTTGTGAAATCGTGATAAAGCATTTAGCTCTGATTTATTTAACAAAACCATTCTAAAAGAATGACGTATTTTTTCACATTATTTAAAATGAATTACCAAACCCTTATCGGAAGCAGCACGAATAAATACTTTTTAATGTTAATATTAATATGTTCAATTCGAGCAAAAGATTGCCTACTAAGGCGGTCCCCATTTGCTAGCCTTTCTTGAACGTACACGGAAACAATAATAAAAATATATTATTTTTAATATAAAAAGTGGTGAACCGGGCGTGTATGCACCATGTTAATATGACATTATCTTGAGAAGCCCGGGCTATAAATCCTACTCTTCCCCCGCCAGACCCTCTCCTGGGACAGGAACATATTTCCAGAGTGAGCTCCCCTCCACCCCCCACAGGGAGGTAGGCTCCAGGTGAAATATTGCATGGGCAGGAATGGAGGAAACGTAATACTGTCATGACATAAAGATCACGTGATGAGGGATGCACGGAGGAACTTCCAACTGGAGCGATAGATCACGGACTACGTCTAATTGTTACGTCACAAAGAATGATACCCCGGCTACTACAACCATAGCATTGAGTACAATTTAAAAATGACACCTAGACATGGGAATTGAACCAGGGACCTTTGGCTTTCTAAACCAATTTTCTAACCATTGAGCTATCGGAATTATCCAATACCCAGGGTCATGCTTCACTCATATTTTAAGGCATTGTCTGTGATGGACGTGTGGAAATCATCAGATACCAATTTATGATCAATTAAGATCATGCGGTATCAGATAACGCAGCCATCTTCAACTCTGGAGGACTTCATGCTGACAAATGTGCAATGACAATTGTAAGAGTGCGCATATTAAGAAGGATTAAACATCAAAGCTATTATATTTCATAATTACGGTTATAGCCGCATCATCGGGGTCGTTCCCGTGTCCAGATGCAATTTTTCAATTTTAAGAATATGAAATTTAGATGGGACTATGACAGTAATTATAAAATATAATAGCTTTAATATTTAATCCATTATTAGGATATTATCAGATCACGAAATTAAAAGTCTGACTTAATCATATTCATGCTAGGTTTACAAGATTGATTTATGTCCGGTTACATTAGTTGTTGTTTAAGTTGTAAGGCTAAACAATAACACATTTCAATGTATATGATACACCAAATTCGTGAATTTTCTCAGTTAATGAATCGTGCATATTTTTACCCATTCTGTGAACTGTTCTCTTTTACTGACCATTTCATGAACAGGGCAGCAATTATCGTTACCCAGTTCACGAAATGGACGAGTTTTAACCGGTCCATGAAATGGAAAAGCGATAAACAGGTTCGTTATTTGAGTTAATTTAACTTTTAATCGTTTTAGAATGGAAGGTTAGGTTATATAAAGGTGGGTTATTTAAATATAATAGCTAAAAACAAATTTAAGTTAGGCTTGTAGTATAATAAGTTTCAGTTCATGAAATGGGCAAGGGTTAATGCAATCTTTGCCCAGATCGTAAAAATGGACAATAAAAGAGGCTGGTTTAATAAAATGGGTATAAATTTGACCAAATGGTGAAACGGACAGTTTTCCTATCGGGGTGTTGGGGGACCACAATTACATCGCATGTTCATTACACTGCGTTTTTGGTACAAATACATTGCAGGTCCATCACGTCGCGTTTCCCCCACCTCTTTACACACAGCTAGACCTACTCTGACGTACAGCCAATAGGAATGAAGGGGCGTATATATATACAATTACATCGCTTGCCCATTATATCGCATTTTGCTAGGATAGTGTGCCTGACTCTCCCCTCTGACTATCACTTTGATTTATTATTATTAGCACCGCGACTAACTACTCGTTCGTGTTATTGGCACCTTCGCTAATGTGCAATGGTAGGGTGATTGTGAGATGAAATGGAGGACCTACAGTTTAACGTGGAATCCGAACCACGGTGGAGGCCTGGCATTCCTCACATTCACAAGTTGTGATTAATACACATCTTATTAGAGGTGAAGGAAGGGTTTGGCAATCAGAAATATCTGTTCCGGGACCGAGGATTGAACCCCGGACCTTCAGTACAGAAGTCTGACACCTTACCTTTTGACCACCAGGTCACCCCTCACTTTGAAGGTTGGGCTTGTTGAAAAGATTGTATGACTGTCTCTCATCTCTGACTCTCACTTTGAAGGTGGGGCTAGTTGCCAGGATAGTGTACCTGACTCTCACTTTGAAGGTAAGGCTAGTTGCCAGGATAGTGTACCTGACTCTCACCTTGAAGGTGGGTCTGGTTGGAAGGATAGTGTACCTGACTCTCACCTTGAAGGTGGGTCTGGTTGAAAGGATAGTGTACCTGACTCTTACTTTGAAGGTGGATCTGGTTGAAAGGATAGTGTACCTGACTCTTACTTTGAAGGTGGGGCTAGTTGAAAGTATAGTGTACCTGTCTCTCCCCTCTGACTCACTTTCTAGTTGCCAGGATAGTGTACCTGACTCTCACTTTGAAGGTAGGGTTGGTTGGAAGGATAGTGTACCTGACTCTCACTTTTAAGGTGGGTCTGGTTGAAAAGATAGTGTGCCTGACTCTCACTTTGAAGGTGGGTCTGGTTGAAAGGATAGTGTACCTGACTCTTACTTTGAAGGTAAGGCTAGTTGCCAGGATAGTGTACCCGACTCTCACTTTGAAGGTAGGGTTGGTTGGAAGGATAGTGTACCTGACTCTCACTTTGAAGGTGGGTCTGGTTGAAAGGATAGTGTACCTGACTCTCACTTTGAAGGTGGGTCTGGTTGAAAAGATAGTGTACCTGACTCTCACTTTGAAGGGGGGTCTGGTTGAAAGGATAGTGTACCTGACTCTTACTTTGAAGGTAGGGCTAGTTGAAAGTATAGTGTACCTGTCTCTCCCCTCTGACTCACTTTGAAGGTAAGGCTAGTTGCCAGGATAGTGTACCCGACTCTCACTTTGAAGGTGGGTCTGGTTGAAAGGATAGTGTACCTGACTCTTACTTTGAAGGTAGGGCTAGTTGAAAGTATAGTGTACCTGTCTCTCCCCTCTGACTCACTTTGAAGGTAAGGCTAGTTGCCAGGATAGTGTATCTGACTCTTATTTTGAAGGTGGGTCTGGTTGAAAGGATAGTGTGCCTGACTCTCACTTTGAAGGTGGGTCTGGTTGAAAGGATAGTGTACCTGACTCTTACTTTGAAGGTAGGGCTAGTTGAAAGTATAGTGTACCTGTCTCTCCCCTCTGACTCACTTTGAAGGTAAGGCTAGTTGCCAGGATAGTGTATCTGACTCTTATTTTGAAGGTGGGTCTGGTTGAAAGGATAGTGTGCCTGACTCTCACTTTGAAGGTGGGTCTGGTTGAAAGGATAGTGTGCCTGACTCTCACTTTGAAGGTGGGTCTGGTTGAAAGGATAGTGTACCTGACTCTTACTTTGAAGGTGGGTCTGGTTGAAAGGATAGTGTACCTGACTCTTACTTTGAAGGTGGGTCTGGTTGAAAGGATAGTGTACCTGACTCTCACTTTGAAGGTATGGCTTGTTTGAAGGATAGTGTACCTGACTTTCACTTTTAAGGTGGGGCTTGTTGGAAGGATACTGTACCTGACTCTCACTTTTAAGTTGGGGCTGGTTGAAATAATAGTGTAATACAATCAAAACTTAAATAAACTCCACCATACCTGAGATGCCTAGGCAACTGTATCTACAACACTCCTAAAATAAATACCCCATAATTTTGTTTTTTACTTCTCTGGAAAAAAATTGTCCAAATATAAAGGTATATTTTTAATTTGTAAATTATATTCTTATTTTATTATTTCATCTTTACTTTTTATTACGCCTCAGCAATTTGATTTTACAAATTCAAGTCTCCAAGTTTGTTTAAGGACATTAGATTTCTGGTAAGCTAGAAACTCTCCCTCTCGCAAGGGGAGTCAGTTGACCCCTTCATTCCTATTGGTTTTACGTCAGACTAGGGTTATCTATGTGTAGAGAGATGGGGGGAACGTGACGTGATGGACCTGCAATGTATTTATACCAAAAACACGATGTAATGGGCATGCGATGTAATTGTATACACCCTTGGGGTGTTACATATACAAGGTTTGGTGAAATTGAATATGAGTAAGATCTGTATTTTTACAGGGTTTTTTGTTACTAAAAGCTTTTTTGGATCAAATAGATTTTAAATATTGCTTGCTAGCAAGATTAATATTTCTTTTATACATAGTAATCGCAACAGTTCTTGGTTATCTGTCACAAGCATCGCGGAGTACAAATATACACCTCTGTATTTATATAAAGAGTTGTATTAAAAGATCCATTGTTCTCATGGCCGATATTAAAGAATTGTTGAGAATAATATGTGTATAGCGTTATATTTTTAGCACCGTGTCTTACTACCCGTTTGGTGTATACACTTATGTACTAATTACGCTGGTTGTTTTAGGGATTAGGAAGGTAATATTAACAGGTAGTGTATCCACATTTTCATGTAGAGAGAGTGTAAAACAATTTTGGAGAAACCCCCTTAATACACCCGAATAAGATTCGAACCTCGATCTCCCGGTCATTGAAGCCCTCTTCGCTGAGCTCATGGTTTAACGCGATACTCTAGTGTTAGACTGGACTGTCAAAGACGGGGAGATCAGGGTTTTATCCCGGTCGGGTAAATTGAGGTTGGTTTTGACTAAATATTTGTTCACTTTCCCTCTATGCAAAAGCAGGTGTACTTCCTATAAATTAAACACATTCCTTATCCCTTACACATTAGTATAATTAGTACATAGGCGTATAACCCAAGCGCGTAGGAAGACGCCATGCTAAAGAAAACATATATTGAACATTATACTGTAGCCAAAAATTGTTTTGATATCTAAGCACCACATTTTTCCCAGATTTCTTTTACCTCATATGAATATAATCCCTTAAAAATAGCAATCGAGGTGACTCTTTACCTAAGACACTAGTATTTCAATTACTTGAAGAAAAAAAAACACCTGGATAGGTGAATTAAATCCGGGAGTCTTGCTCAGCTAGCCAAAACTCTACCACTGATTTGTCCAATACTCATCCCGTTCATTCTTCACTTATAGTCTTAAGGTGTAGTCTGTAATGGACGTGTGAAATTCATAGACCGGTATGAGCCATCATTGAAACCGCAGCCACTGGCATCTTTGTAGCTTAACGAAGGAAGTTCCTTAGTACATAATACAAGTTCCAGTGCTTATCATCAGACAATATTAGCCCCAATTGTTTAAAGAAAACTTTGTCTTTCATCCCCTTTCTATTAAATCCACAATACATGCCGTTCTAATCAATCATCTTATTATCTTCTTATTGCAACAAATGTTAGCATGTGATAAAGATGCTCGCAGCTAAAGTTCAGGTTGAACTATCGAGGCCATGGTCCTAATAATGGGAGAAGCGGACCGACCGTGTCTCTGTCTACGGATTTCTATGGCCAGTTCCTGAGCCAAAAAATCTGGCAATCTTACCTTGACTGATTCCACTATGGCTCTATCTTATAAGCTACATCATAGTGGAACCAAGCAACGTATAGGTCATTTATGGTAAGAGTGTGGATAGTTGACAGCTAGCAGAAGGTTCTTTAGTGCAAACATTGACTGAAAGTGAGTAGAAACATAATAATTTACTTATTAATACTATATCATCAATAAAAAGATTTATGACTATACCCGAGTATCTAGGTCTCACCGATACGATGGTTATACATTGTGACTATACCCCGAGTATCAAGGTCTCACCGATAAGATGTTTATACATTGTGACTATACCCCAAGTATCAAGGTCTCACCGATACGATGGTTATAAATTGTGATGACTATACCCCGAGTATCAAGATCACGCCGTTACGATTGCTATAAATTGTGATTACTATACCTCGAGTATCAAGATCTCACCGATACGATGGTTATAAATTGTGATGACTATACCCCGAGTATCAAGATCTCGCCGATACGATGGTTATAAATTGTGATGACAATACCCCGAGTATCAAGATCACGCCGTTACGATTGCTATAAAATGTGATGACAATACCTCGAGTATTAAGATCTCACCGATACGATGGTTATAAATTGTGATGATTATACCCCGAGTATCAAGATCTCGCCGATACGATTGTTATAAATTGTTATGACTATACCCCAGTATCCAGGCCTCACCGATACGATTGTTATAAATTGTGATGACTATATCTCGAGTATCAAGATCTTACCGATACGATGGTTATAAATTGTGATGACTATACCCGGGTATCAAGGTCTCACCGATATGTTTGTTATAAATTGTGATGACAATACCCGAGTATCAAGATCTCGCCGATACGATGGCTATAAATTGTGATGACTATACCCCGAGTATCAAGATCTCAATGATACGATTGTTATAAATTGTGAAGACTATACCCCGAGTATCAAGATCTCACCGATACGATGGTTTAAAATTGTGATGACTATACCCCGCTTATCAAGATCTCGCCGATAAGATGGTTATAAATTGTGATGACTATACCCCGAGTATCAAGATCTCGCCGATACGATGGTTATAAATTGTGATGACTATACTCCGAGTATCAAGATCTCAATGATACGATGGTTATAAATTGTGATGACTATACTCCGAGTATCAAGATCTCAATGATACGATGGTTATAAATTGTGATGACTATACCCCGAGTATCAAGATCTCGCCAATACGATGGTTATAAATTGTGATGACTATTCCCCGAGTATCAAGATCTCGCCAATACGATGGTTATAAATTGTGATGACTATTCCCCGAGTATCAAGATCTCGCCAATACGATGGTTATAAATTGTGATGACTATTCCCCGAGTATCAAGATCTCGCCAATACGATGGTTATAAATTGTGATGACTATTCCCCGAGTATCAAGATCTTGTCGATACGATGGTTATAAATTGTGACTATACTCCAAGTATCAAGGTCTCACCGATACGATGGTTATAAATTGTGATGACTATACCCCGAGTATCAAGATCTCAATGATACGATGGCTATAAATTGTGATGACTATACCCCGAGTATCAAGATCACGCCAATACGATGGTTATAAATTGTGATGACTATAACCCGAGTATCAAGATCTCACCGATACGATGGTTATAAATTGTGATGACTATACTCCGAGTATCAAGATCTCAATAATACGATGGTTATAAATTGTGATGACTATACTCCGAGTATCAAGATCTCAATGATACGATGGTTATAAATTGTGATGACTATAACCCGAGTATCAAGATCTCACCGATACGATGGTTATAAATTGTGATGACTATACTCCGAGTATCAAGATCTCAATGATACGATGGTTATAAATTGTGATGACTATACCCCGAGTATAGAGGTTTCGCCAATACGATGGTTATAAATTGTGATGACTATACCCCGAGTATCAAGATCTCAATGATACGATGGTTATAAATTGTGACTATACTCCAAGTATCAAGGTCTCACCGATACGATGGTTATAAATTGTGATGACTATACTCCGAGTATCAAGATCTCAATGATACGATGGCTATAAATTGTAATGACTATACCCCGAGTATCGAGGTTTTGCCAATACGATGGTTATAAATTGTGATGACTATACCCCGAGTATCAAGATCTCGCCGATACGATGGTTATAAATTGTGATGACTATACTACGAGTATCAAGATCTCAATGATACGATGGTTATAAATTGTGATGACTATACTCCGAGTATCAAGATCTCACCGATACGATGGTTATAAATTGTGATGACTAAACCCCGAGTATCAAGATCTCGCCAATACGATGGTTATAAATTGTGATGACTATTCCCCGAGTATCAAGATCTCGCCAATACGATGGTTATAAATTGTGATGACTATTCCCCGAGTATCAAGATCTCGCCAATACGATGGTTATAAATTGTGATGACTATTCCCCGAGTATCAAGATCTCGCCAATACGATGGTTATAAATTGTGATGACTATTCCCCGAGTATCAAGATCTTGTCGATACGATGGTTATAAATTGTGACTATACTCCAAGTATCAAGGTCTCACCGATACGATGGTTATAAATTGTGATGACTATACCCCGAGTATCAAGATCTCAATGATACGATGGCTATAAATTGTGATGACTATACCCCGAGTATCAAGATCACGCCAATACGATGGTTATAAATTGTGATGACTATAACCCGAGTATCAAGATCTCACCGATACGATGGTTATAAATTGTGATGACTATACTCCGAGTATCAAGATCTCAATAATACGATGGTTATAAATTGTGATGACTATACTCCGAGTATCAAGATCTCAATGATACGATGGCTATAAATTGTGATGACAATACCCCGAGTATCGAGGTTTCGCCAATACGAGGGTGATAAATTGTGATGACTATACCCCGAGTATCAAGATCTCGCCGATACGATGGTTATAAATTGTGATGACAATACCCCGAGTATCAAGATCTCGCTGATACGATGGTTATAAATTGTGATGACTATACCCCGAGTATCAAGATCTCGCCGATACGAT
The DNA here is from genome assembly GCA_033556935.1 of Timema podura. Classification (NCBI taxonomy): domain Eukaryota; kingdom Metazoa; phylum Arthropoda; class Insecta; order Phasmatodea; family Timematidae; genus Timema; species Timema podura. The sequence goes on from JAVRXN010000009.1 coordinate 46,891,024, forward strand.
TGTTATAAATTGTGATGACTATACCCCGAGTATCAAGATCTCACCGATACGATGGTTTAAAATTGTGATGACTATACCCCGAGTATCAAGATCTCACTGATACGATGGTTATAAATTGTGATGACTATACCCCGAGTATCAAGATCTCACTGATACGATGGTTATAAATTGTGATGACTATACCCCGAGTATCAAGATCTCGCCGATACGATGGTTAAAAATTGTGACTATACACCGAGTATCAGGATCTCACCGATACGATTGTTATAAATTGTGTATATACTCCGAGTATCAAGGTCTCACTGATACGATTATTATAAATTATGTATATACTCCGAGTATCAGGATCTCACCGATACGATTGTTATAAATTGTGTATATACTCCAAGTATCAAGGTTTCACCGATACGATTATTATAAATTGTAATGACTATACCCCGAGTATCAAGATCTCGCCAATACGGTGGTTATAAATTGTGATGACTATACCCCGAGTATCAAGATCTCACCGATACGATGGCTATAAATTGTGATGACTATACCCCGAGTATCAAGATCTCGCCAATACGGTGGTTATAAATTGAGATGAATATACCCCGAGTATCAAGATTTAGCCAATACGATGGTTATAAATTGTGACTATACCCCGAGTATCAAGATCTCACCAATATTATTGTTATAAATTGTGATGACTATACCCCGACTATCAAGATTTCGCCGATACGATGTTTATACTTTGTGACTATACCCCGAGTATCAAGATAATAATAATAATAATAATAATAATAATAATAATAATAGTAATAATAATACAACAACAATGATAATAATAATTCCAGCCAATGTTTGCAAAAAAGAAATGCTAGCGGGAACTTACCCTCCCTCCACCGAATATGAGCTATAGCAATCTTACCTCGACTGGACTGTGTCCCCTGCCTTTTCATTTAGATCCATACAGAGTTTAAATAAAGAAAACTGTTTTTGTATCAAGAAAGTACAAAAAAAATATACCTAACTAAGCTTTTTCTGTCATAAGTAAAATTCACCCCCCCTCACCCAAAAAACACTATGATTTGTAAGGAAATACATAACAACCTTGCATTAAAATAGCCATTGATCATTAATTCCATTTATAGTTACAATTTTGTCTATAAAAAGACAAATAATACATTTAAAAATAATTGGAGAGATTTTTAGGCTTGGGGCAACCGATTCTTTAAAATCACTCAAAGAAAACATGAAACTAAATCTTTCATCGTAATATTTATTGGTAAATTAAAACATAAACCCATATTTTACTCCCATTCTTCTATACTCAACACTATTCTTGGTCTGAAAACCTGCTCCATTCAAACTTGATGTAGCCAATGTTGGAATAATATTTTATTAGATTATGTATTTTGAATTTTATAAGAATATGTTTTCAAATATGTATAAGTTTATTATGTGCATATACATTGCTAGGATTGTATAGCTGAGGTTGCTAGTGGAAAGTTGGTGGTGGGAAAGATGTATATTAGTCACGGTTGAAAATAGGGTAGGAATGTGACTGGGAAATGCTAGGTAAAATCCGTTCATGACAGTCCAAAGATCATATGTTTAGGTTTTGTGTTGCCAACACTGGCACTGTTTTATTATAAATGTTGAGTTTTTTCAATTACATGTTATATTTTACAATTAAAATAAACTAAGCTTAAGTTTTCTCACATTATTTCTTTACTTTTAATGATTTATTTTTACCCAGTCCGAAACAATATTTTAAACATCTATTAAAAGTACTTATTCTTGGTTTTGAAAAGTTATCTACTCTGTGTAATATAGTGTATACATTAATACCTTTTAATACGGGCATCGTATTTACTTGGTAAAGATACAATACATGTAATTTATTTGATAATATATAACTATTTTATTATTAATTTATTGTTTTTAGAAATATTTAACTAAATAAAATATAATCATCCACTGCGTGGGTGCACCATTTCAAACAACTGGTTTGCGTCATCATCAAAAACCACATTGTTAGTATTCGTTGGTCGCCATCTTGAAGCCATATTTGTTAGACCTTTTGTGAAAGTGCTCTGAATAATAATTATTTTAGCTGGAATAAAAGGATAAATAAGCTTTGTGGACGAGCTCAAATAAATATTAAAACTTTGTTTAATTTAAACATATTTCATAGAATTTATTACTGTGCGCGTTTATTATATTTTTAACTTTAAATTCAGTCTCTAGTTTTTTAGGGCCTAGCCTTACTCAATCTTATAATAATTTATAACTTTAATTTCAATTATCTTTTTTTAAATTATTGGGCTTCTGTATTAACTTAGAAAAACTTAATCCTAGATTATTTTACTAATTATTTTAGAAATAACTTTGTGTATACAGATATTTTATCTTTAGTTCAAATACATATTAATTTGGCTTAACCCACCTCGGTGGCGTAGTTGGCTAACGCGCCAGTCGTGTTGAGCCAGACCACTGAGGACGGGGAGATCGAGGTTCAAATCTCAGTCGGGGGAACTGGGGGTGTTTTTTCCTAAATGGTTTTCCACTCTCCCTCCACGCAAATGTGGGTTCACTTCCTCTTAATTCAACCTTCCCAATTTATAATCCATTAGTATAATTAGTACTTAAGGTGCGGCAGAAGGGAGCACGAGTAATTATACAGTTTTTATAGCATTAAATTTTTTTGGCCAAAATAAATCAAATATTTCTCCAGTAGCAACGTAGAGTTTAGTTTTCTGCACATTTTAATATCAGCAGATCTTGAATATCTGTCAAGGATGTCCTGGAATTTTGTCAAAACTTTTTAAATAAAAAGAAAATGTTTTGACAAAATTCTAGGAAACCCTTGACAGATATTCAAGATCTGTTGATATTAGCATGTGCAGAAAACTAAACTCTATGTTGCTACTGGATCAACATTTGGTTTATTTTTGCCAAAAAATTTAAATTCTATAAAAACTGTAAAAATACTTGCGCTCTCTTCGGCCGCACCTTAAGCGTATAACCCGAACAGGTAGTAAGACACGGTGCTAAAAAAAAAATTTGGCTAACTTTAACTTTAATCTCGCGAAATTTTGTAAGGAGATTTTTTATTTGTGCATAGTTGTTTGTGTGTTTTTCTGATAATTAGTTCCCAGGGAAAAAAGAAGAAGAGAAGTTATAGATCACCAAAGACAACTGGAAATGATCAACTGTGGAAGAGGACTCAAATCAATGATTGACCGTGGATTAATCAAAGGGGGTGATATAGGACAGTTAATAGCAGATCTTCTAGCACTCTTGAAACCTCCTGTATTGAAGTGAGTAGAGAACTAATATTAAATATTATAATTAATAGTGCATATTTTTTACTAGCATCCCAATTGGTTTATTTAATCGCATTGAAGGTTCCACATTTAATGGATTTACTATTAGTTCCTATTTTCTTCAATAGATATAGTGTTCTGTAAATTTAAATCCTGAATCAAACAAATGTTACTGAATTAGTGGCAGACATGATAATAGGCAATGATCTTTTTTCATTAATTTCATATCATAACCTAAATAAACTAGGACTGTATCCAAATAGTCTACTTCACGCGCCATCGACCCTTGACGTTTGCATGATAATTGCATTGGCAATCACGTGATCAAGTGTAGATGCGCCCAAATAGTCACGAATTGTGCTGATGCATCCCTCACACACCCTTGAGTCCAAGGGTGATAGCAAGTCACACGACCTTGATGCGGTGTTTGACTGGCAATTGTTTATTTTTCGTCTGCTAAAGCTAGAGTTCATAGGGTAATGGGATCTGTGATAACTGGCTGATAAATGGCATTTAAAATAGTTTCTATGTTCATTGGTAGGAAGCAGTACTGTGGACTCTAGGGTGTGGAAAGGATAGTTTGCCATCCCAATAGTATGTTGCAGTCTTCAACCTCAAGTGCGTGATAAGTGTACATTCATCAAATTTGCATCAAGTCAAATGTACTTGACTATTCGGGTAAAGCCCTAGGTATAAATTTTAATAGGCAATGATCTTTTCGTGGAAAGTGTGTTTGAAGTGAATTTGCATTGCTGTATATTAAAACCCAGATAATAATAAAAGTGTAGCTTAGCTTGTTTGGAATTGTTTGATTAGGTTAGGTTTGCATATATTCTTTAAAACTGGTTTTGAAAGTGTGTTTGAGTGTTGGGGCATATGATTTTTATTTAAATTTTTTGGTGAAACTTATTTTTTTTTAATCATTATTGGTGACATCGTGAAATCCCAATAATAATGTAAAGTGGGTAGCTTTGAAATTAACTTACTTCCACATATTATCATAATGTTGGTTTATCTAGAAGTATTTCTACAACTAACATATTTCACTGTATATAGTTTTGTTGCAGATATTGGAAGAAAAATCCAGAGGAAGTGGTGACTCCTCAAAAGAAGAGCAAGAATAAACCTACTCCAAGCGTTTCAGTTGAAGCAATCTACGACTTAGACCGAGGTGTAGTTCGTAGCCGGGATGTATGATAGAACCCAACCTTTCATCATACAAATAGGCAACAATGAAAATGACAGTGATTAAGAAGTGCTGGCAGTACCGCTATCGCCACATCAAGGTACAAGGTGCTGATAGCCTACAGTGATAAAGCGCCTTTAAAATAACAGTTTTATTAAACATGTTTTACAAGCAACATATTACATAATAAATAACATTCCAAAACCATAAAAAATGTAATTTGTGCAGTGACTATAAAGTATAGGTCTAATAAATTTAGTAGCTAAATGTGTATTATACTTTGTAATAATTCTTTCTTTCATCTTATACTAAGCAATTTTAAAGTGTTTTTCTTTCAGCTATAATAATCAGTTTAAACGGTTTTTCTTTCAGCTATACTAATAAGTTTAAAGTGTTTTTATTTCCGCTATACTAATCAGTTTAAAGTGTTTTTCTTTCAGATATACTAATAAGTTTAGATTGTTTTTCTTTCAGACTATACAAATCAGTTTAGAGTGTTATTCTTTCAGCTAAACTAATCAGTTTAAATTGTTTTTCTTTCAGATATATTAATACGTTTAAAGTGTTTTTATTTCAGCTATGCTAATAAGTTTAAAGTGTTTTTCTTTCAGCTATACTAATAAGTTTAAAGTGTTTTTTTTTCAGCTATACTAATAAGTTTAAAGTGTTTTTATTTCAGCTATACTAATAAGTTTAAAGTGTTTTCCTTTCAGATATACTAATAAGTTTAAAGTGTTTTTCTTTCAGCTATACTAATAAGTTTAAAGTGTTTTTATTTCAGCTATACTAATTAGTTTAAAGTGTTCTTCTTTCAGCTATACTAATAAGTTTAAAGTGTTTTTATTTCAGCTATACTAATAAGTTTAAAGTGTTTTACTTTCTGATATACTAATAAGTTTAAATTGTTTTTCTTTCAGACTATACAAATCAGTTTAGAGTGTTATTCTTTCAGCTAAACTAATCAGTTTAAATTGTTTTTCTTTCAGCTATATTAATCAGTTTAAAATGTTTTTCTTTCAGACCATACAAATCAGTTTAAAGTGTTTTTCTTTTAGATTATATACAAATCAGTTTAAAATGTTTTCTTTCAGATTATAATACATATATATATATATATATATATATATATATAATAATCTGTTTTATAGTGTTTTCTTTCACTTTAGTGACTCAAAAATTTCAATTTCAAAATTTCTTGGAGGCATAATATTGGCCTAAATTACTGCGGTTAACTATCACATTCATACTCTACATTACCATATGTTTTCATTACAGCTGTCCCAAGTGACAGTGACAGATGTCAGCTGTTTGCGTAGGGATGTATTAGGGACTATTTCTAGTAAATTTTTGAGCTGTCATCCAAGTAAACTTAGGTCGTGAATGCCGTATAGAAACATCTGTGGGACTAGTTGAGCGCTGGGGTGCGGCTTGAGGACACTCGAAGAAAAGGATGGCAAGGGTGCGGACGTGTTGCTTAGCGAGTCTCACAATAACGCTAGTAAGTGCATGGCTATATACATAGAGTTAAAATATTGTTAGTTATAATAATTGTACAGTATATATTCAAATTTGTTTGCTTGTTTTATTAAAGCAACAACGCAAGGAATACAGTGACCACGTGCCAATTACTATATCATGTAACTAATATCAGACACCCAAAAGAAATATAGTTATTAATAAAATTGAGACACAACAAACTTAGAAATCCGACTGCCAGTCTGGACCCACTGACGTCATACGAATAAAGATCAATCTGGTGTTTAGTGCCGTGTACTTCAGCAAACACATCATGACGCACACGGTTCAACTGACTACACTATGGCCCCATCTTGTAAACTACACTTCAATGGATCCAAGCAAGGTAGGACTATGTGTTCCCTTTAAGAGTAAATGGTGTTGGGGGGGGGGGGTTTACATGAACGAATGCAACATAAAAGAAAGCATTGTGAACCTTTGGAGAAGTCATTTCCTTGACACACGAGGACAAAGCTTCTCTACAAATATCCTTCTCGCTAACCTCGTCAGGACAAATGGAATTGTGTGGGCACACAATGTCTCGCGGAGAGGAGTTTGATGATGTCGTACAACTCTGTCTATTATTAACAATACCCTGGCTACTCACACTGGACAAGACAGTCGAAAATGCTCTCAATGAAGCATTGGACTTGAGGTGGGTCAGATACATTATAATCAAGAGGGGGAAGGGGGAATGTAAAACCAGAAACCTCATTGTGTTAATTTCCTAATCGAGTTGTTTTGTTTGGTTGCAACAAAGAAGGTTTTAACTAAATAAATGTAGGTAACATTCTTTATAAAGGTTAGGCGTTCGCTTAAACGTGCCTGCTTGGATCTATTAGGTAGGACAAAGGCAAACGAATGGGTGCTGAAGAAGTGCAATTTGAAAGGGAATACAATAGGTCAATGTGTAAGAAGCGCCTTACGTTGGTTTGACCATTTCGAGATGATGAAAGTGGATCGAGTGACGAAACAAATATATGAAGGGAGAGTGTGTGGATCAAAAGGGAGGGGTAGACCATATAAGACGTGGCTAAATCTTGGAGACGAATGATAGAAAAAGAGAAACATTAAGACTTTTAAGAGTAAAAGAGTATGTATGACTCGGTGTGGGATTTTCTTTAAGCGAAGGGAGTATGCAAGGATAGGGAGTGTGGAGAAAGTCAGTGAGGATTGATTAAGTACGAGTTTTTTTTTAGCTATATGCACAGTTTGTTTCCTACCCGTAAGGGAACGCCGTGTATGTATGTAAGACAAATGTGATGAAAGAGTGTGTCAAAGTAAATATTCATGGCCGTTTATTCTATTGAACTAATGGACTGATTTCATTCGAATTGTGTAAAACACACACACATAATCTAGTCACAAAATATATAGTCATACATATTTTAATACTATTATGAACTTAATGGATGAAAGCTTACAAAACGATAATTAGATTGAAACTACCCTCATTGGTGGGCATATGTACAAAGGCGTTTGTCTCGTATTATCTGTTTTACCTGTGACGAGTAGGCTGGAGGTTATATCTTAGTCGGGTAAATTCAGATTAATTTATCTGTATTATTTTTCCATACACGAATAAAGACACAATTATTTTACCTTTCTAATCATTACATCATTATAAGGTATATTCCGAATGGGGAAAGTATAGCGTAAGCATCTCAAATTACAGCTATGTTCACTTTATTTTGCCGTTCTTAAGGTACCAAAATAGAGTTAAATTTAAGCATTTTGGCATAGAATATCATTTTTATTTATTTATTTAAGGTATTTAACTTGCACTTCCTGAACTGACTGATTATATCAGCACACGAGAAATTGTATGAGAGAGAGTGAAAGAGAATAAAAATTTTGCCGGAAAGATATTTTCCAGGGTTCCTTTACATGCCACAATCGACATGGGACTGACGGCTTTAATTCCCCTTCGAAGGAAGTTGTGCTCAGTATTTTGATCGCTCAATAAAAATCCGTTGACCTCGGATAGGTTTGAACCCACGAACATCGGATCCTGAGATGAGCACTTTACCCCAAGATTACTGAAGTCAACTCCAACACAATAATATAATATTAAATGATATGTTAGAATCCAAATATTTGTCGTAAAGAAAATATTGTTTTATTTTATTTGTCGATGAATTTAAGATACTACGATCGTCATATACGTGGGAATCTGACCTAAATACAGCATTTATAGTGTATTTTATTGACAACCATAAAATTAAATAGAAAGATATAAACATTTTATAATTCACTAAAGGACAAAGCTTATCACAGAGGAGCAGCCAGTGTCGTGTTTGTAACAGAGTCCAGCAGAAGAGCATCACGAAGATTAACCGTCGTATGAGTGAGGCCTCAATACTTCTGGGTACAGTCACAATTTATATCTATCGTATCAGTGAGGCCTCAGTACTCTGGGTACAGTCACAATTTATATCTATCGTAACAGTGAGACCTCAGTACTCTGGGTACATCACAATTTATATCTATTGTATCAGTGAGACCTCAGTACTCTGGGTACAGTCACAATTTATATCTATCGTAACAGTGAGACTTCAGTACTCTGGGTACAGTCACAATTTATATCTATTGTATCAGTGAGACCTCAGTACTCTGGGTACAATCACAATTTATAACCATCGTATCGGCGATACATCTATACTCTGGTAGATTAAAAAAAAATATATCAGTGAGACAGCTGTGTTATTCTGAGGGTTTAGTCAAAATTTAAAAGCGTTGTATCAGCGAAGCGTCGAAATTAGATTAATCAAAAAGTGGGGTGTGTCTGTGTTTAATTATATTGTACAAACAAAGAAGTTTAGTATGGGCTTTATAGATTTAACATATGATTTTATAGTTAGAATGGATTGTTTAGGTACATGCCAGTTATCTTAGTATTGTCAGTGTCTAGTAACATTGGGACATAGGTATGTTACATAAGAGACACAGTTACCTGATAATAATGAAATTCTGAGTCAGCCAAGCTTTTTAGAACAGTCCACAATATGTTTACACAAATGTTTTGAACGTCAGCTTCTCTCGTGTATAGTTACGTAACAGTAAATTACATTTAGCAAAACATCAGAAAGCATGACACATTTTAAGTGCTATATGTAGGTGTGTGAAATGAGGACAAGGGGGTTCTTGTTTTCGGAGAGTCTTTGGAGAGTGCTAAGAGGTTTTTGATAGTTGACGGCAAGGACCATCGAGTTAGGACTTATTAGTTCTTGTCCAGGACAAGGTGGAGTAGTTCACCAAGGTAGATGTATTCAAGGACTGTTTGCTATAATGACTGACTAGGGCTATAACTTTTATAGTATTCTACCAACTAACTATTTACATCACATTATGCACTTTAGTCTACAATAAATCCATCCACACATCAAGTTTGACTATTTTAAACGCTCCTGTCCAACAACTCCCACCCATTGATAGGCTATCCTGACCTATTGACATATAGAGTGTGGGCAGGGGGAACACAGTATTGAGTTTTAAGTCAGTGACACGCAGGAAGAAGAATTATTGGACTGCACTTCTACTTGTAGTGATATCTGGGTCAACCATCCCTCCTTTTACACGTATCCAAGATAGAACCACTATCGAAATTTGGATCAGGTCCGCCAGTCCTCAGAACTTTAGATCACGTTAAAGGCCATAGTGGTAATACATTAGTTTAACTTTTAGGGCCTGCAAGGACCCTTGGCTTTTTCACTTAATTGAACTTGATTCAATTATCAGGATTATCTTGTGGATGACCATCACGTAAATTTTTGATACACGTGAATTCATATAATTACTCAGTTTATCTCTTTGCTGTGTTTTATGATTTGTAAAATGACTTGAACGATAATCGATGGGGCTAGCACTAATATTTTCTAACACCGCGTCTTACTACCCGTTCGGGTTATACACCTGTGTACTAATTACACTAATGTGTTTGGGATTATGAAGGTTTAATTTAGAGTAAGGTTCCCGCCTTTTCGTTAATGGAGAGTAGATAAACATAAAGGAAAAAAATCACTTTCAGTGCACTCGAATGAGATTGAACCCCGATCTTTCCGTCTTAGGTTGTCTAGTCTAATTCAAGAGGTGCGTTAGACCATGCGGCCACCGAAGCAGGTGTTAGCGCCAATTGGTTTTGTATTAGTTTTATTCCACACGTCTACATATTTTAGCTATGCTACTGCAATAAGGATGAGAGAGGAAACCCTTTGAGGGAATGTACCCACCTTTGCTTTAGATAAGAGCGAAAAATAATTTAGGAAAACCCTCTCCCAGTACACCCAGCTAGTATTTAAACCCTAAACTGTATTATCTGGCAATACAACCTAAAAGGTTAGACGTTTAGTCTGCAAGCCCATCAATGCAAGTGAGTTTTTTAAAGTTTAATTTTATAATTTTTATAATGATTTGAATGCTCTTTGATTAAGATTGATATTTTCTAGACATGTTTTGAGACATTAAAATAAAGTATATAATTTTACCATGTTTAAATGAGCACGGTCCCGTTTGAATGAATTGTTTCAAGTCTAGTTATTCGTGTATTTTTGGAATGGCAACAGTGTGTGGCAAAATAAGATATTTTAAAAACAATTTCTCAATAATCTAACTAAAGTTTTATGAAGACTGTTCAGTAAAGAGTAATCATATATTTTTATTGGGCCAATACTTTACCAATAGCTATCATTTTGATGGTTCTTTTATAGTCGATTTATATTCCAAAGTTACTGACACACTTTTCAAAAATAAAGGAAAAGCTAGTTTATGCCATACTTTTCAGAATTTCCTCAGCAGTTTTAATGCTTTCTCTGGTGACTGGAAATTTTCCCTCCACAGTTGATACTTTAAATGTAGGAACAATAAACACTCACATGATGCAAGGTCTGGAATTTACCAGGATTGTGGGAGACTTGACATATTTATGCTGTGCAGTTACCGCATGAAAATAGCCGCAACGTGAGGGCACACGATATTAAGAGCTGACATCAAAAAACTACTTAAAGCTGAGGTCAATTACATAGGGAATACTATTTCAAAATACTGACCCACATTGGTTTTATAGCCCGGCAGAAACGTGCTGATAAGTCATACCAAGAATATTGAAGAAAGAAATGACCATAGCCTTCACTGCCGAGGCCATCACTTTGGATGTAGGTCATCCTGGAACCTTCCAGAGCTCTTCTGCTTGCCCATGGGTTTAAAATGGGGCAGAAAATTCTCATCTGCAGTGATTATTTTACTCTTTCTCACTTTCAATAACTATTCTTTTCAGATTTAGACATATCTCTCAAACACATGTCATTGCTCAGGTCTCAAAATGTCTTCCAGACTTCTTACAAATCCACGACGATCCTCCAATACGGTTTCATCAGTGGTGTTGATTCCTTCTTCATTAATTGAAATGGATGGAGCAGCCAAACCACCTTTCCTTATGATTGAATCTGATAGATATATAAACACACTCTAGGCTCTGCTTTGTGGAAGAAAAGATTCATCATATTTTTGCCATGCTTCCTGCAAACATACCAAATGCTTCTGATGAAATTTATTTTCAAGCGATATAAACATTTCAGAGCATTGTTTTTTCCCTATGTGAGCTCTTCATCTTTGCAAAGTTGAAATGTAGCTGCAACACTTCCAACATGATGCGTGATAGACGTTTGTGCATGCATCACACATCTTAAGATGGATTTGGTGCAATATCACGTCCTTCATATATAATTGAACATTACATTAATTGGTTTTAAATACAATCATAATTACACTTTATTGAACTTCTTGCATCTAATTTCTAACAAATATTGACTACACACACACACACACACACACACACACACACACACACACACACACACACACACACACACACACACACACACACACACACACACACACAAACATACACACACACACATACAAACATACACACACACACACCTTATCTTTCAAAATATCTATAACCCCTTTCTTTCGCAAAATAATCCTTTTGAATTCACCTGCCCTGTCCATCTCTCTTAATTATTAATTTGACCCTCCAAAGGAAACAATTCCAAATTCAAGTTTGTATAAAAAATAAAGTGTATGATAGGCCAGGGTAACTTTCTTTTTTTTTCATCTTAAAATATAGACCTTTACTAAATCTTGTAAGTTTTGTGAAACTATATAATATACCGTACAATATATTATAATACAACACTCCACCAAAGAGAATAAATGAAATAATATACAATATTATAGAAACATTGAGAAAACAGAAATATCTCTTTCGACCAAAAAGGAAAGCAATTAATTTCTATTTCTAAAGAGCTGTCTAAAGAAATATATATATTTGCTTATAGCTAAGATAAAATTGGTTTATAAAAAAAAGTACTCCAAATAAAGTATTTTTATAAAAATAGTAAACTTTAATTTGATGAGTTATTTCGTACCTCTAGATATTGCGGTGATATTATAAAAATCTGAAATTTCTGCTGATGTAGTGTAGGCCTAAACTTAAAGTTATTTAAACAGAAAAACGAAAATTGCAATATTGATTGCAATATTTAAAAAAATCCTAGATACAAAATTTAATCAAAATCTTATAAAATCTATTTTTTTTCTTTATCTATACTTAAGTAAACTACCCTAAATTTCAAGGTTGGCTATCTAATTTGAAAATAAACCAGTGGAATCTCATGGAAACCCTAGAAACAAAGTTTGAGCTTAATCGGAAGAATGGTTTCAGATTTAGGCTGAGACACACAAACAGACGGCAGCTTTTTCAGTTTCAGTCGAAATTTATCAAAATCACGATCAATATATTTCTATCTCCGAGGTATCAAAAGAAAGTAAAAATCAAAACATTTAGGATATTTTTTTACTTAAAAGTTAAAATAAATATTGGTTTAATCTTTTTAAAATATTCATGATTCTAAATGGGTATAAATTGAATTCAAGTAACTAATATAATCTGTATATATACCGGGTGTTCATTTGAAAACTTTCCACCAAAATATCTCGAAACCAACGTAATGTAAAAAAAAAAAAAAATTAAACAAAAGTTGTTTGGTTCTGAGGGGGAAGCAAGGTGGTAAGGCTGGCATGACCTTGGGTGGCGTTGCTAAGGTGACGTTAAGGTCACTTTGTATTTTCTAAGTGAGACCCTTTATTTTTTATTACACATTCCTGTGGATCACGTTGTGCCATTTTCAAAATTGTCGGTTTAAACTTTTTAGAGTTAAAGTTATCACGTGAAATGAGCATCACAAGTTTCTGAGTTAACGACACCGGGCGCAGCATTCGAATTTGGCCCATTCAAACTTAGCATATATATGATATATTATATATGTATGTTTGTCAGCAGTACTGTAACTAGAGTTTCATGTGCCCGGTGCAAGGTTTTATTTTTGCTCCCCCTTTTTTTTAGGGTGGGAGGAATAATAATAAAACAAAATCGACATTATAATTGTTTATAGATAACATTTGTGTACACAATAAATATACAAGGTCATTAAGATGTATTTAAAAAAAAATTAAAACAATTATTTTAGGATACCCGCCTCGGTGGCGTAGTTGGCTAACGCGCTAGTCGGGTTGAGCTCGACCGCCGAGGACGGGGAGATCGAGGTTCAAATCTCGGTCGGGTGAACTGGGGGTGGTTTTTCCTAAATGGTTTTCCACTCTCCCTCCACGCAAATGCGGGTTCACTTCCTCTAAATTAAACCTCCCAATTCCTAATCCATTAGCGTAATTAGTACTTAAGCGTATAACCCGAATGGGTAGTAAGACGCGGTGCTAAATAAAAATTATTTTAGGTGCACCTTTCTGGTTTTCATCTCAGCAAATTCGTTGATTACATAATTATAATTAATATTTTTAACGATATTATACTAAATCGAAACTATGAACAGATTAGATAATTGTTCTTGTACGATGGTCGATCTTAAATAATGATTGATTAATCCTAAATTTTTAAAACTTCTCTTACACGAAGCTGTAGAAGCCGATAAAAAGATAGATTTATTGGGAGAGCAGCATTGATATTCCAATATGACTAATTCCAAAGTCATAAACAGCGTGTAGATTGTAATTAAGGGGTGATGCAGTTTTAATGTTTTTTTATTAGTTTAGAGGGCTCACACTTTAAGCTTTGAATTTCATGCGTTATATTTAGATTTTTGTTATTCTTAAAAGTGATATCTACAGCCGATTTATGTAAATAAGCAAGGTTCATCGATTATAAGGACGCGTTGAACAGTCCTGCAATTCAATCATTCAGATATGGGTGAGGGTGCCAGGGACTGAGCGACGTAGTGAACAATCGCTAAATCACTCAATGGGGGAAGCCTGGGTCCAATCGACACACTTGGTAAACCGACATCTGAACCACACAGCAAAGTACGACGGAGAAATTTAGAATTTGAAAATATAACTTTATGTGACAATTATTTTTGTCAGTTCCATTTCAAGGTACCCTTCGTCCTGAGCACTGTGATTGTGCAACTGTCCCGCCTACCTAGTTATGTCAATGCGCGTGTGTTAGTCCAATGGCAGTCCAAGAGTTACACAATCTTCCACTCTCCCCCGACACCTCCTGTTTATCAAAGTTGCAAATAATTTAAATAAAACTTAAAACGTTTAAAGGTACAGCCACCTACAGAGATTAGTATGAGGCAAATGTATTGAATGAATTTGAAGGGCAAACTTACGACTTGAAAACCTAATGCATAACGTTACACGCATTAAATGGGTCTATAAAATTCCCAATCGAGGAAAGTACAGAAATAATAGCTTCTATATTCTGCTTTCCCTTCTACCGGCTTCTGCTGTTGTTAATAAAATAGGTACACACTATTTATTCCTCGTTTTACCACCGGGTGACAGAGTCCATCAAATTCTGAACAGACCACTGGACCAATTCTGAAAGATATTAATGATCCTACTATATGGTTAGAACGCTTTATCAGTTCTTCTCCCTCCTGAATTGTTATATTGACTAGTTTACTGCTTAAAAAAAAGCAGAGTGAAAGATGAATTGACAAGAAAAATAAAATTCCATAAAAAAAATTAGTTCCAAAAATAGAACGATAGATAAACTAATAGATGGGGCCTGTATTTCAGAATAAGATTCGATTTGTTGGTCGCTCAGTGTTTGGTGGTTGGAGTTCTTATAGTAGGTACAATGGGGTGCAAGTTGGTGTGTGGTGGTTGAGTTATTGTAGTAGGTACAATGGGGTGCCAGTTGGTGTGTGGTGGTTGAGTTATTGTAGTAGGTACAATGGGGTGAAAGTTGGTGTGTGGTGTTTGAGTTATTGTAGTAGGTACAATGGGGTGCCAGTTGGTGTGTGGTGTTTGAGTTATTGTAGTAGGTACAATGGGGTGCCAGTTGGTGTGTGGTGGTTGAGTTATTGTATTAAGCACAATGGGGTACCAGTTGGTGTGTGGTGGTTGAGTTATTGTAGTAGGTACAATGGGGTGCCAGTTGGTGTGTGGTGGTTGAGTTATTGTAGTAGGTACAATGGGGTGCAAGTTAGTGTGTGGTGGTTGAGTTATTGTAGTAGGTACAATGGGGTGCAAGTTAGTGTGTGTTGGTTGAGTTATTGTAGTAGGTACAATGGGGTGCCAGTTGGTGTGTGGTGGTTGAGTTATTGTAGTAGGTACAATGGGGTGCCAGTTGGTGTGTGGTGTCTGAATTATTGTATTATGCACAATGGGGTGCCAGTTGGTGTGTGGTGGTTGAGTTATTGTAGTAGGTACAATGGGGTGCCAGTTGGTGTGTGGTGGTTGAGTTATTGTAGTAGGTACAATGGGGTGCCAGTTGGTGTGTGGTATCTGATTATTGTATTATGCACAATGGGGTGACCAGTTGGTGTGTGGAGGTTGAGTTATTGTAGTAGGTACAATGGGGTGCCAGTTGGTGTGTGGTGTCTGAATTATTGTATTATGCACAATGGGGTGCCAGTTGGTGTGTGGTGGTTGAGTTATTGTAATAGGTACAATGGGGTGCCAGTTGGTGTGTGGTGGTTTAGTTATTGTAGTAGGTACAATGGGGTGCCAGTTGGTGTGTGGTGGTTTAATTATTGTAGTAGGTACAATGGGGTGCCAGTTGGTGTGTGGTGTCTGAATTATTGTATTATGCACAATGGGGTGCCAGTTGGTGTGTGGTGGTTTGAGTTATTGTAGTAGGTACAATGGGGTGCAGTTGGTGTGTGGTGGTTGAGTTATTGTATTAAGCACAATGGCGTGCAAGTTGGTGTGTGGTGGATTAGTTATTGTAGTAGGTAAAATGGCGTGCAAGTTGGTGTGTGGTGGTTTAGTTATTGTAGTAGGTACAATGGGGTGCCGGTGTGTGTGTGGTGGTTGAGTTATTGTAGTAAGTACAATGGGGTGCCAGTTGGTGTGTGGTGTACGAATTATTGTATTAGGTAGAACGGGAAGCCAGTTTATGTGTGGTGGTTTAATTATTGTAGTAGGTACAATAAGGTGTCAGTTAGTGTGTGGTGTCTGAATTCTTGTATTAGGTACAATGGGGTGCCAGTTGATGTGTGGTGTCTGAATTCTTGTATTAGGTACAACGGGAAGCCAGTTTATGTATGGTGGTTTAATTATTGTAGTAGGTACAATGGGGTGCCATTTGGTATGTGAAGGATGTAGTATTAATTATTTTAATTAAGAAATTTAAAATTTTCTCAATATTTTTAAGAATCTAAATATATACTTGTATTCAATTTCTATTAAAAATATTATCACGCAGACTTTTACAATAAATTTTAACAGAATAACTGTCTACCCACATCTATTTACGATAGATTAATGCTGACGTTGAAAAAAATACTAACAGAATGTGTGCATCTTTTAATGGGAGATGCTTGGATGATGTTAACAATAACTCTAACATAATATTTGTCTACCTGCATCTATTAAAGGTAGATGTTCGCAGACGTTGACAACCACTCTAGAATAATTGTATATGTGCATAGGGGCCTATATTAATCAAGTCATACGAGATGTTTGATGGTGTTTCCAATTTCCTTTGCAAGCAAAACAAGATTTGTTACGTTTGAAATGTGATTTCAATCTAAGAGCGTACGTGCTTACGAGATCTCGGGCTTAGGTAAACAATCCTGGCAGTTCTGTGTGTCTGAGAACACGATATAGCTGGTATATGATCACAGGTATCTGTAATTAGTCCATTATTTCATTTCATGTGTATTGACATTCAACATTAACTTGTAAATATAATATTTTAACAGGATCCAAAACCATCAATTTACAATGCTGCTTAAGAAATGTGCCTGATTTTTGAAAATGTCATGTTTTAGTTTTGTACGGGTTAGATTTGGTGCCGACTAATTATCTATATCCTAGCTATTACATAGGCCTATATTTTAGTGTAACAACAATATCATGAAATCTATTTAATATATGTTTTACATATAATATACATAGACTAGTGTTTTATATTTTTATCACTTGTTAAGTTTTCTCTTTTATAATATTTTTAACTGACATGATTACTATAAAATTTTAAGATTTTACTTTTTTCTACTTTAATATTACTTTTGGATCCACTTTTTATAGATATAAGTTCTAACCATATTTAAAACATATTTTTTTTACAAGCAGCTCTACACAATAATTTTGAGAAAACATCTCTTTACTTATTTATTTAAATAAAGTATTATTCTTATTTAGCAACAATTTAATAAAATTTTACTAATACTTTATCTTCATTAAATAAATGAATAACAGTAACACTCACCAAATAATGACAAGAAGGTATATATCTAACACTCGGTTAGTAAGAAATACTTTAGACATATTTCCAAACTTGAATTGTCTAAGCATTAATAGCCAGAGTTATTATTTATGTTTATTAGTGGGAATTACTCCATCTAAATATCATATTCTGAAAATTGAAAAATGACACCTGGACACGGGTTCGATTCCCGTGTCCAGGTGTCATTTTTCAATTTTCAGAATTGAATTGTCTAGCTTGAGTTGTTAGTGAGACACCGAACTTAAAATAAACCCTATTGTGGGACTCACTCATTCACAGACTATCAAAACCTATAAGGTACTTCCAGACAACATAATTATAGCCTTGAAATGGGAAAAAAAACAAAATCTCAACTTTTAAACATGGGAGATGGGTAGGGGTGTAGAGTGTAGCAGAGGGAATGGACTTTTTTTTATTCTTAACACAGCAAAGTAGCATATCATTTTAAAGGCCTTCGTAAGTAGATTCCACACCCGTTTGTTTCATTTTGATGGGATACATAATTCAAAAGTTATTATTATAGTCGGTCATTAATTTATTAAAGTAAGTAGATAACCACTTAAATAAACGTATTCTTACACCAAATCTTTACTATATATATATATATATATATATATATTTTATATATATATATATATAAAAAGCGGGTAACTTAACTCAAAAGAATAAAAATAATTACATTCTTGATTAACTCTCCTTCAAATCTCACCAAGAGTAATAGAAGTTTAACTTGAATAAACTGTTTAATTTTAATAATATATATTATATAATATATAAGCTACAACATGTTTGTAAAAGTGCCAAGTTTATTGCAATGTTTCCCAAATAACTTGTCACTTCTATTAAGTCTACTAAAGTGTGCAGTGTGCAAATATAATTTTAAATCTCTAGTTAAAGTTCTCCTATAAATTTTAGCTTAAGGCTAAAATCAGATTAATACACTTCGATAGACTTAAGAAAAGTATTTAGTTAAAGTAAATTTGGAGAACTTTAGCTAGAGACTTAAAATTAGATTTGCACATTAGTAGACTTACTATAAGTGACAAGTTATTTGGAAATACATTGCATGTTGAAATTGATTCTTCATCTATAAAATATTTGGTTTGTGTGATTAATAGATGTTTTTCCACATAAGTTAAATACATAAAAAACTCAATCAAACTCTTCTTAGATTTATGATTTGCACTTCAACTTAACCTCAAATTTTCTAACATATCAATCTGAACTTATCAAAACAACTAGTAAAGAACTAAAGAAAACTTATTTTCAAATATATATTAACTCTGTAAGCATTTACAAAATTATTTTGGGATATATATTTGTAGAAATCTTTGATTGTTTAGGCTCGTGTTTTTTTTATAGTGTCATGTTTCAGTTTAAATTAATTTTGACTTTAACTATAATCGATACCGGGTTTGATGCCCCCCAACACTTCTAGATTTGTCTGTAAGCCAGAGGGTCTGGAACGAGGCCCAACTCAATCTCGTAATGAGGAGATACTTTAATGGAAATGTAGCGGTTCCTGTCTAGTAAACTGAGATTAACAGTGGGAGGGTTTGTTGTGCTGACTATATGGCACCCTCTATTCGCAAAAGTTGGCACTATCATCACTGACAGATGGTGGCCGCTCGATTAAGGGCTGACGGCATGAACTTTTTTTTAGGAAGAATTAGCATAGCTGTAGAGCATTGTGACTATAGGTAAATTTATACTGCATGTGCATTTTTACTGGATATGTCTTTTACTGTATATAACGGAACACCTACGGTATGCACTGCTGATGCAAATGCCAAATCCCCAATGTGGTATAGCGAGAGAGCCAGAAGGAACGATAGGAAGTATCACTAACCAAGACCAGATAGTATAGGAGCTGCACTCGAAGATCTTATTGGCTCCCTAAGACTCGAGGTGGTAAACCGGCCAGATAGCCCACAAACTTATGCTGGGAAGGCCGGAGCATCTACCAACATTGACGTTACCCTATGAAACCTCGTGGCTGATTAGTGGTTGGAGAGTGGTGGAAAATGCAACAGTAAGTGACCACAATTTGATAATCTTCGAGCTGACCAGTGCGGGGAACAATAATCAGATGGATAAGCGCATACGACGGAAATATGATTTGTTGCATCGCGGGACTGGGATAAGCTGAGGAGGTAGTAGAGATGCCAACGACAGTGGAGAGAGGTGATAATATAAATCAAAAGGCAAAAGATCTGAAGTAAGCTCTGCAGGAGGCCAGAGGAGGGCCACAAGAAGGAATACAATAAGGTAGGTAACAGACCCTGGAATGACCGATTGCAGAAACTACGGGGGTAAACCAGGAAGGCGAGAAGAATGATACCAAAAGTGTGATGCTCCTGTAGGTAGAAATTTATTGTTGACCATCTATAGGAACAAGAAATCTGAATAAGAAACGAGTATAGAAGCGGTAAAAAAGAATAGCTGGGAGGAATATGACAAGGGGAATTAGCAACAAACGCGTGGGGAATCTCGTACAAAATAGCGTCGGGTGAAATAAGACCACCGTCATCCCTGTAAACGCTAAGAATATAAACGGGACTATGACGACCTGCTGGCAGGACACCGCTGAGCTCCTGATGGAAGCCCTGCTCCCTGACGAACACCTGGATGGTGAAACATTGCAATATATAGAACTGAGAAGACTGTTGGATGTAGAGTATGAACAAAATATGGATGCCAAGCTTGTGACGGTGGAAGAGCTCAGTAGGCTCATAGACTCCTTAAGGAAAAAGAAAGCGCTAGGTCCAGACGGAATAATGGCTGAAGTACTACAGCAGACAAAAGGGGAAATATCTCCCTTCTTATCGTCACGCATAAACGAATGCCTCGCTTGAGGTAGGATCCCTAACATCTGGAAACAGAGCGAGGCAATAGTGCTAAGTAAGGGGGAGGACAAGGACCCGAAACTCCCAAAGTCATACCGGCCAATCTGCCTGTTGAATACGTGCGAGAAACTTCAAGAAAAGGTTCTGTTTTGAGAGATTATTGCGACCTAGAGAGCGGGTAGGAATGCACGAGTGGCACTATGGCTTTCGAAAGGGCAGGTCTATGGAGGATGCGATTTCGGAGGGCTATGAGTCTGGTCGATCTTGCGGTGGATAAATACGTCGTGGGAATCTTCGTGGACATCTCGGGGGCTTTCAATAATCTACGGTGCCCCTCATTATTTTCTAGATTCAGTTAGTTAAGGTTTCCTAAGAACTTGTATAGGAGTCTGAGGGACTATTGTAGAAACAGATACGCTACCCTGAGATGTTCAGGAGGGAAAGTGGAAAAGATTCTTACAAAGGGATGTCCCCAAGGATCGGTATGTGGGCCGGTCTTCTGGACATAAGTATGGAGCTAGGTCTAACTGAGCTGGAAGCTCTTCCCGAGACGATGAGGGTTGTTGCCTTCGCTGACGACTTGTTAATTATAGTGTGTGGAAACTCAAGACGTAATATCGAAGGGAAATGCAACCAAGTGCTTGAAAGCTTGAGTAAGTGGTGCAGTTGTGTCAAAATGAAGATGGCGCCGGCAAAGACTAATAAATGATCTTTAAGAGGATTGTAAAAATAGATGCGGTCATCAAAGTAGAAATACTTAAAATCAGGAGAAGTAGATCCAACAGGTACCTGGGGGTTACGCTTGACGAGAAAAGAAATTTATTAGAGCATGCAGAGACTGTGTGTGCTAAGGCAATGAGGGTCATGAACTGTATTATAAGCATAGAGCAAAGGCGCTTTCAACTGCCTACTACCCTCATAAACACATATCATCAGATTATTCTCCTCTCCATAGTGGGATATAGTGCCAGCGCCTGGGCATTTAGACTCAAAAGGAAGTTAGTTGGCTATAAGAAGACAATACATCAAAGAAATTCAAGGACGACAGGTGTGGGACATGTTAAGGAACCCGGATGGAGGGGGATACCTAGTCTCAACGACGAACTTTGTGTCAGGAAATGAAGAGGGCGGAATATATGGCAAAGAATGTAAGTAGAAAAGAACAAGAATTGAAGTAGAGGAGCAAGAAGAGGATAGTGAGATAGAGACCAGCGACTTTTGTGTAGGCAAAATATCAGAGGAGGAAAATATGCTCTTAAATTGGGCGAAGTAGAAAATAAATTAGAATTGGTCCCTGAAGAGGAAGAAGAGATTATACTGCAGCAAAAGGCAAGCGGTGATGCCTGATGTATAAATGTCGGAGGAGCCTGCAATTTTAATATGTTTATCTATTGTCACACAGGCTCTTGTGTTAAAAATTTCGACAGTCATTTTTACTATATAAAATTAATGTTTCATGTACATTTTCCAAACTTGTTTAGTGTGTAATATAATTCTATGCAATTTTTAATTTTTAATATTCTCTTTATAACAAACTGATTGATTCACAAATAACTATAAGATAAGATCATAGTGCAATCAATCAAGGAAATTTGCTAGCTTTAAAGATAACGTAGTGTAAATAATTAAACAAATACCTATCGAGTGTGTGGAGTGGAAGACGCGTAGGGCATAATTTAGGAAAAACCATCTTCAGTTCTATATGCAATAATTCAATAATTCAATACATCTCATCACAGGAAAACCATGTACTCACCTATGTGGTATATTTGATATAATACAGCGTATTTCATAAAACACTCATCTACGTATATTTTTTAAAGAATTTAATCTAAGGTGGGGATGAATATACCTAGAAAGGCCAGATTATTTGCATTTTTTATAGCAAAAAATAAAGTTTGGGCCAAAATAAATCAAATATTTCTTTAATACTAAAATAGATTTTAATTTTAGACATATGGTGATATCAACCATTTTTTAAATATCTGTCATGAGCATAATGGCAATATCCAACACACTTTTTGAATGAAAATAAAAAGTTACCAACAAATTCAGAACACCCTTGATATATACTTAACAACTACTGTTGATATCATCATGTGAAGAAAATTAAACTCTGTGTTTGTACTGAAGCAATATCTTATTCCTTCTGACCAAAAAAATTTTTCTATAAAAAGTGCATAAAAACTGGTTTTTTCCCCTCGCGTTCCCTACATACCCACCTAAGTGTTTTATTTCAGTTTTCACACAAGCAGTTGTATCATATTGATATTTTCTTCTAATCTACCAGGAAAAATAAAACCATTTTGAAAAAACTTTGCGCCACATCTTCACACCTAGCTAAAAAAGGAAGTAACCAGGGGTAGTAAACAAAAAATACAAAAAAAAGAAGGAACTTGTTCTCTTTGTGTTCAAAGGAACCGTAGACAAAATAATCCCAAGTTCTTTAATTGAGTTTTTCAATTAGGTGAAGAGGTCTTGCTTTGAAGTTAAAATGCCCTTGGGGGATTTAAGTCAATTTTATCTGACTCTGAATGTCCTTGTTCATAATTTGATGATAGTCTTGGTAATAGTGGGGAGAATTGTGTGCTTCGATTACAAAGGGTGCTTCACTTCCAACTTTAAAGTTCGAATCCCGGATGGACATATAATGGTTATCTATGCATATAGTTTTATATTGCAGCTTTAAAAACAAATTATGATGGTTTTAGGAAATAAAGTTCTTTTCTCAATGGTTTCCTATAGTAATTAATAGTTTATTTCACTAAAACTAATCACATCAATACTAAATAATACCAATATAATGGAGATAAATCTCCATGGCATTAGCCCACAGGTGAGCTATGACGACCGAGCGACCACCGCCGTTAGCCAACATTTGCGGATATAAGGAATAATGTGGTCAGCACAATGACAATATAATGACAATATTACAAAATTATAAAATAACTAGTGGATCGTTGCAGCGATGCCTGCATATTATTGCACTAACATCTATTCTAGATTTTTATTGGGAATGTATATATATATAATAAGACCTCACTTGACTTTCTAATTAAAAGTTTACTCATCAAAGGCTATCAAATTACATGGTTATATTTAGCTTTCATTGTTTAATTTGAATAAAAAATTATAATTTCCTTCTTCCATCCACGATGAGAACTTTAAAACGACCCCTCTCCCAGCTCTCTATCTATTCATTGCACCAAACCACTCAAATAAGAATTATTATTAAGCAGTTATTATTTTTAACCAAAGAGAAATATTTTATTTACCGATAAACAATAATACGAAAATAGTGATTTCCATGTTGATTTAAACGACGAATGATTGTACAGGTTAGCCGTTGGCAACACAGAATGAAAATATGATTAATTCACAAAGAAAATTTAGTTTTAGGCTAATATTTTTGCCGGCATCCTGGACCCCTAACCTTTAAAATGACTTCATTGGTTAAAATCGGTAAAACCTTTTACTCTTAATTTCAACTATCAAAAATGTGTTTATTAAATTATACATAAAAATGTGTGTGTGTGTGTTTGTGAGGGGAGATAATGTGTGTGTGTGTTTGTGAGGGGAGATAATGTGTGTGTGTTTGTGAGGGGAGATAATGTGTGTGTGTGTTTGTGAGGGAGATAATGTGTGTGTGTGTGTTTGTGAGGGGAGATAATGTGTGTGTGTTTGTGAGGGGAGATAATGTGTGTGTGTGTTTGTGAGGGGAGATAATGTGTGTGTGTTTGTGAGGGGAGATAATGTGTGTGTGTGTTTGTGAGGGGAGATAATGTGTGTGTGTGTTTGTGAGGGGAGATAATGTATGTGTGTGTGTGTTTGTGAGGGGAGATAATGTGTGTGAGAAAAATAGTGTGTATGAGAGAAAGGGAAAGAGAATGTGTGAGAGAGATAATATGTGAGGGAGAATGCGTGATAAAGTATGTGAGAGAGTATGTATGTATGTGTGTGTGTGTGTGTGTGTGTGTGTGTGTGTGTGTGTGTGTGTGTGGTGTGTGTGGGAAAACATAGTGTAAAATTTTGGGAGTTAGAGTGTGTGAAAGAGAGAGAAAATGTGAGGACAAGTGAGAGAAAGAGTTTGAAAGGGAGAGATTAGTTTAGAGAGAGAAAATTAGAGTGAGAGAGTTAAAAACTGATTTTAAGAAAGAGTGTTAAAAAGAAAGTTAGAGAGAGAGAGTGTTGGAGAGAGAAATTGAGAATGTTAGTTTTAGATAAAGAGAGTTTGAGAGAGGGAGAGAGTTTGAGAGAGTAAATTTGAGAAAAAAGAAAAAGTTCATTTGAAATAGAGAGAATAAGAGTGATTTAGAGAGAGTTTGAGAAAGAGGGAGTTTGAGAGATAAAGAGCGTGCATTTGAGAGTGTTTGAGAAAGAGAGAGCATTTGAGTGATAAAGCATTTGAAGGAGAACTTAAGAGAGTGAGTATAATAAAGATAATATGAAAGAAATTGTGTGATAGAGAGTGTATGCGAGGTTAGAAAGTATGTGATATAGAGGTATAAAGTGGGAGAGAGCGAATGAGATAAGATAAAATGAGAGAGTGTGTTATATTATTTGTGTGTGTTTGTTTGTTTGTTTGTGCCAGAGAGAGAGAGGGGTAGAGTGTGAAAGAGATTAGGAGAGTGTGGGAGAGCGTGAAAGAGAGAGAGAGTGTGTTAGAACGTGAGAGAGTGTATCAAATAGAGATAGATAATGTGAAAATATAGATGTGGTACACAAAACATTACTTTTAAATATTATATCTTCTAAATTAATCGGTAGAATAAAAATATAGCTTAACTTATGCATTTGTATTGTGTCACTAGTCGCTAAAATGAACATCAAAACCCATTATTTGAAAAAAATTAACACCAAAACTCATACTTAAATAGTTAAAATAGTTATTTTTAAACATAATTTTTTATCGTTTTTGAGCTTATAATACATATCAAAACATATTTAAAAATTATTTTATCATGCGTGAAACAAAACGTAGACAATATTTTCACCAACTTAAAAAATTAACGTTTTAATTTTCGAATTTTGCTCAATATTATCAAGATTTAAATGCGAATTAACGGTAACAACAATCAAATCAAAAATAAATATTTCCCAAATTTAGGAATCTAATTTTTAGATCTGTTATGCCCAGTATCCAAACAGAAATATTCATCCAAAGAGAAAGTTGTGATGTATTCGGACCAAAAAATAAAGATTGAATTATTAATTTTTTAGCCAAAGCGATATATTTTATCTAGAGATTGACAGCCATGCAGCAAACAATGGTTTCCATGGTGACTAAACAAAGAATGAAAAACTGAAAATTCTTTGTGAAAATCGGGTTTTCGTGGAAAACTACTATTTTTCCCGCCATCCTGGATTCCTTACCGTTAAAATGAGTGGTTGTTTGTCAAAATCTGTTCAGTCATTTCCTCGTAATTTCTACTACCGGAAACGGGCTTATCAAATTATATATAAGGAGGATATTATCCAATAATTAATTACTATATGGTGTATTTTAGATTAAAAGGTACAATATTACGTATAAATAAGAACAAAAAGCTTATACAGTGTGGGGCCGAAACAGACGATTAGTAACTTGAAAATTAACACTTTAGTCCAAGAGTAGATATTCACTAGCTAAATAAAAGCATTATTATTATTATTATTATTATTATTATCACCGCGTCTTACTACCCGTTCGGGTTATACGCAGATAAAATAAAAGCAAACTACATACAACACTTTTGAAGATAATGTGACTGAGGTGAGTTCCAACGGACGTTAGACAAAACCCATAACGTTGTCTATCACTTTCCTCAGCATAGATCGTCTCATTATTTCCAACTCACCCTATAATATGGATGAAATGGAGATTAGTGCTTATAGCACAACTGAGGGTACTGAAGTGGTTTGTCATTAATAGTTGTCCACATCCTATCCACACGAGTGCAATTATATTTCTTCTAAGGCTCTACTTGATGAATCCACACAATGTTAGTATAAATATAAATATGCGGATAGACAGATCAATTAGAAAAACATGAATACATAATGTTTGAAGAGTTTTTTTTTTTAGTTATTGCGTTTATTGTAAATCATAAAGCAGACATTTTACTATAAATCACAAAATATAACAAAACCTAATTTTATAATTGACTTAACCTGTGCAGCTTGCGTGGTTGTGATGATAACAGCATTTTATTTTCCCGTTATTGGGTTTTATCTGACAATTCTAAACGTTATTGAATTAACATTCCCAACGCCTTGTGGCGTGGTCAACAAATGTCACGTTTGACGGCTGGTTTATATTTTGATGGATTTATGCGAAGCTATTTAACACAGTACCAAAACAAATTGAAAACACAACGTGAATATCAAATTAGTGTTACCTATTGGATAGTGCTTACATTTATTTAATATGAATTCATCCGTTTAACCATCCTCGTGGTGTAGTGGTTAGTGTACCTGGCTACGAGTCTAGTAGTCCAGGATTAGATTCCCAGCTGGTATCTTAAGTAATTTTCCCGAAGGGAGAATCTCCCAAACCGCCACCAGGTTTAATTTAGCTAGGCTTAAGTGTGATGTAGCCCAGAGTAAATAAACATGATAGAAAATAATATGCCTAGATGTTCATCAAAATTGTGTTGTGTTGCTATGAATTTTATTTATAGGTTATACAGTTAGGTCCATCTGGAAATAGGTCTAGCTGCAGTTTATTCTATTGCAAAAATATTTTACTTATTTTTACCACTTGTCTTCATTTTGCAAGGAGAAAACATTATTTATTTACTAAGAATGTTTAAATTTAGCACATAAAGTTAAAAAGCATTTAATTAAAAAAAACTCGCCAAATTAAAAGTAGAGAGAAGCCCGTCTGACTGAACTCCAGTAGTCCAAAATTCCGGAGAGTCGGAAGAAAATTCTAGGAAAACGGAGGAAAAAAGAATTTAAACAATTGAAATATATTGAATTTCTTGACATCCTCACAGTTAAAAGAAAATTTCAAAGAGCAGTGATGATAATTGCTTGGTATTTACATTTTGTAGTCAACACCATGGTGTTTTCTGTAACTAAAAATAATTCACTACAGTGCATATAGCATCTTTAAATATACATACTTTAAATAAATTAAAATTGTATATAACTCATTCTACAACAGTAGCTTTAAATTTGTGATACAATGTTCTGCCGTATTCTCCCCCTCAATATTGATTCTCGATAGTCGAACAAGTATCGTTCCCAAATAATTCGGATTAACGAGGTTCTACTGTGTGATATTATTTTTGCTAAAAGAATTACTTATAATATAAATTTAATAGTTGGTTGACTCATTCTTTCAAATATGTAGTAACGTTGACAACTTTATTGTTTATTTGTTTTAAATTTCAATCACAACTCCTAAAGTTTCATATATTAATTATTTATTTACAATAAATATATATTATACATATATTCTACTTACCTTTATTTCACTATATTAAATTTTCTTTCTTTATTTTGATTCATAAACTACCAACTCACCATGCTTTTTTTTTGTAGGTGATTTTAACGCTATCTGCTTAAGTTTGTGGTTTATTTCGGAACTGTTGTGATCTTTATTTTATGTTCTTGGAAGCTTACAATATCTGGTTGTCATTTGAAGAACTAATTGATCATAGCAGAAGAGAATATTATTCTCGTTTGGATTTTGGTGCAAAATTTAAATTAATTTTAAAGATGATTTATGTTTATTGTCAAATTATAATAGTAAGTGAATTTTATCATTATACTTTCACTGTCTAAAGAGTTAATATTTGTTTGTTTTATTATATATCTCAGCAAATAATTTTCTCCTAGGCATGAAATTATTAAAAAAAACAAAAATAACATGTTTGTAGATTGTTGAGGTTTTTGTTTTGTGGACTTGGGAAAAAAAATTGAGAGAAAAATAAGGAAGGACATAATTTGGGCCGTCCTTTAATATTGAATTTCATATTATGAATTATAACTTTCGGCAATAAAACTGTGTCAAAAGTAAAGGCTGACCTTCAAGGAAAGATAAACGTGAGTTTTAATGCAGATATTGTAAAATATAAGCCATTAAAAGGAAAAAAAAATAAAATTGCTTTCAGAGATCATCAGTCTACATTATTGGGTGAGACCAAATTCATCATCCATCATCATCCTGTTGCTAGGAGTTTAAATTACATTTTTTGAAGAACTCATTATTTTAATCTGCTATACAAATATTCCAAACCTGGTGTTATTTCATCCAAAATACTATTTATGTATCATAATTAATAGCTATTATTTTGTCATCAAAATTCAAGTGATAATCTTACATTTTAAAGTATTGCTTAGCTATACTTTTATTAAATTTTTAACTTAGGAGGTATGCCTTATTAGGTAGGGTTAATTAAAAGGTATGTTTTTTCTCTTCAACAATAATAATACAAACACACTATATATTTCATTGTGTAATTCATTATTTTTATTTAGTATATTAATGTACATTTTATTTTTGAACATTGCATCTCATATACAGATATTTTCAGTAGAGATGTCAATGGCAAGAATAATAATATGCTCCAGGAAGTCCTTAGTTGTAAGTGTCAACTTATGTTAAAACTTTAGGTAAAGTCCAGTGATCTTGAGAGAAAGGGTTTTCGTCTACCACTGAGCAGTTTCTGGGGATAAATGTATTTAATACAAAAAAATCTACCTACCTCAGAAAATAAAAGGTTTGGTATTTTGCGCCCAATATATATTTAAATTAAATAAAATTCATTTATTCATACTCAATATTGAGCTATATCACAAACAAATAAAAATTAATATATAAAATTACCTTTAAATATATTCATTCATAATTTTTTTACCACAACTGTACTATCAATAAGATAGTGTATAAAAAAATTTAATTGCTTAAAATATTGACATTATTATATAATAGCTTACAGCTACAACATCTAGTTAGCTTATACCTTAGCTCAGTTAGTAGCGTGTCTGTCTAGTGAAATAAGGGTCCCTGGTTCGATTCACCGATGCATTTTGTACTTGATATATAACTTTTTTGTACCATCAATTAATTCATGAAGCACTACCTTCAAAACACAATTTAAAAAAGATAAATTTTTTTTTTGGGTCACACTCACTTCAATAAAAGTATTATTAATTTTGCATCAGATAAGTCACTTGAAAATAGCGAATTGTACACCCGTTATGCACCATATTATTCATTTGAAGGTAGCCAGTTATCAACCTCTGCATAAAATATCTAACCTTAAGTTGGCTAAATGACAACACTCTAAAACAAATAACTCAGATAAAGATAGAATTAATTTTAGCACCGCGTCTTACTACCCGTTCGGGTTATACGCTTAAGTACTAATTACACTAATGGATTAGGAATTGGGGAAGGTTGAATGTAGAGAAGTGAACCCGCATTTGCGTGGAGGGAGAGTGGAAAACCATTTAGGAAAAGCCCCCCACAGTTCACCCGACTGAGATTCGAACCTCGATCTCCCCGTCCTCGGTGGTCTGACTCAACACGACTGGGCGTTAGCCAACTACGCCACCGAGGCGGGTAAATAAAGATAGACTTGTCCACACATTTTATAAAGGTGTCTGATTCGAAGGTAGCCAGTTATGTTTCCTCTGCATTAGTTAACTGCTCTAAGATATCAACATTTACGTTGGTTTGAGCATGTTGAGAGGATGAGTGTGTATCGAGTGATGAAGCAAATATATCAAGATAGATTGTGTGGATCACATGGAAGGGGTAGGCCACGTAAGACGTGGTTAAATGTTGTAAACGAATGTGTGAAAAAGAGAAACACTAAGAGTTTTAAGAATAAAATTAACATGTATTACTCGTTGTATGGATATTGTTGAAGCGAAGGCAAGTATCCAAGGATGGGGAATTGAGAAGAAAGTTAGTGAGAATGGATTAAGTAAGGAGTTTTTTTTTAACTATATGCAGAGTTTCTTGCCTACCCCGTAATGGAACGGTGTGATTAAGTATGTATGTATATATCAATCTGCTCCCTCTTTTCATCAGGTACCTGATTTGAAGGTAGCCAGTTGTGCGTTTTTTGCAGTCGTGAAAATTAAAATTAAATAGGCTAAGCAGGGGTCGTTTTTATTGAGTATAGAGGATGATAATACCTAGTTTAACCACATAATATTTATTCAGGCATGTACTTAGTAAACATAAAATGAATATATAAACGCAAGATAAGATAAACTATAGTGAGAGCCTCACTTTGATCAATGTTGACCACATTAAATTGTTAAAAGAATAACCACCTAGTGTAAAAATCTAACTAGCTTTCAGAATCAAGTGATGCCTACGACCATTTTAAGCTTCAAACACACCTACCAATCTGATGGTTTATCAAAGTTAATCTCCTTTGATGCAGCGATATGTGGGTGATAGGATTATTCAGTCAACACCCAATTTGTTGTCATAAAGGATACAAGCGTCACTTTTATTGAGGGGATTCCTGATGGAAACCAGCCTAACTATAACTGACTAACTTTGGCAACACTTAAAATATTTCTATTCTAGAAGCTCAATCATTTTACAACCTCAGGAAGATTTTTTTTTTTGTTATACAGCTGCGATTGTATATGTTATTTTATGTCTGTGCTGCATTAAATAAATGCTTTTCAACTTTTCAATACGCTGGTTGACATTAAATATGTTACTTTTGAGGGAGAGTGCTGACTATTTGTGTTAGTAAGCTTTAGTTTAATTTATCCACATCAAAGTATATCATTACCACGTTTATTTATCGTTTATTAAAGTATATTAGAAACATATTATTGTACTGAAGGAATTATAGGATCTAGTCCGACACTTTAGCTCAATCGGTAACGTATTTGTATACTGAGCTAAGGATCCTGGTTTCGATGCCCCAGCATGACCGAAAATTTTATCATTGATGAAATATGGTTTACCCTTTCACAGTGATGAATTAATTGCCGTGAGCTAGATGTTGTGTATTCTAGGTTTAAGTTAATCTATAGGTCGTGTGATGATATAATCAGTCGGTTCGGAAAATTCACTTAAATAATTCAAAAATAAATTAGATGAATAAACATTAGGGTTTAATTCAAAGTGAAATGAACTGTAAGAATAAAAACTCGACAAGTAATAACTGTAAGCTGGATCGCTGATTTTATGGTCTAAGATGTCACTTTTGTAATATACTGGACAACTAGTGACGAGGGGTTGGTAATCGATTATCGAACTCTGGACACCTTGGTATTGGTCCACTCTAGGCAAGGTTTGAATAAGATAGGGTGTAGGGTAGGGTGCTTACAATAATAATACTACTAAAAATAATTGTAATAATTTTTAATAATACAAAATTATCTTTAAATTACGATCTAAAAAAAACAAAAGGTCTGATGTTCAAAATATTAGTTGTTTGTTTATTAAGTTTAGATTTGTAAACCAAATATTTGCTTTCTTAAATAATGTATAAGCATAGTATTATTACTCCCGCATATTTTAAAACTGAACTTCTCCCATTAATGTCTCAACAAGACCCTGAGAAAACATCTCATGCGAATGTTGGTTGTTAGATTCAATACTACCTCTCCCTGCTCTCGGCCATGGTCAGGGACGAGTCACGAATATTAAAACAAATAGAGTACCGGAGTGGAGCTTACCACGTGATTGGCAAGTTGTGATTTGTCTTTCCTCTCGCTTCTCTCTCTCTCTCTCTCTGTCCTTGTTACACAGGAAAACCAGGCTATGGGCCGTTAAACTATTTGCACTAAAACCTCGTATGTACATTTATCATCTCTTTCTAACCCATTGTTTACCACCCTCAGTACACCTGACCAAGATTCGAACCTCGATCTCACCGTCATCGGCAGTCTAGTCTACTACGAAAAGACCAACGAAGCGAGTTATAATCTAGCTATTAATTACTTAGGTTTTTGTTGATTTTTAAAACAAGTCAGTCTTTTTTCAGTTGCAAACAAGTCAGTGTTAATATTTTGTTTTGTTTACATGAGTATTTCAACTGTGTTTACTGTGTTGAACTTGTTATATATATACCCAGTGTTGCCAATTTAGCGACTTTGTTGGTACACCTAGTGAATTTACGGGTCTGAAACGACTAATTTTCATTTTTAGCGCCTAGCGACTAATCTGGCGACTGGCGACTTTTCTTAATTTTCTTTCAAGTACATGTTCATTATTTTAAATTTCAATGCTATAGAATTTTGATTTTTGAACTAACGTACTGCAATGCATTGCTTCGGTATATAAAAGAGCTTTAAGATATATATATATCCATCTATCATTCACAAATCACAATGACATCGTTCCGGATCTGTGGATCCCCTCAGTCCACTGAAGTCTCGTATTAATGTATGCATTTTTGGTTTGGCGACAAATAATACTACTTTTAATTTTTCGTTTAGCTATTTTCTAGCAACTTTCTGGTACTATTCTAGCTACAACACTTATATGGTGGTTGGCAATACTGCATATATTCCGTTTAATTGAATGGTAATAACCTTAACTTGAGGGTTTACACTGTTCTGTAGCTTATTGAGCTAGCGTAGCCTAGATCTCTTTTACCTTGAACATCAGAGACATTATGCAAGCTAAGGCCACACGATACTAAAAGTACTGTACATAATTTTAAATTCTATCTATATTTTTCAATATAACGGCCAGGAAAAAAGTTTTCCGTTTACTCGCTCATTTGTATTGGTCAAAACAAGACTGCTATATTTTAGGTTAAGCGAAGTGTAGCTACCCATCATCCAGTAAAAAAAACTCATATCTCCCCGGATGTGTTACAATATTCAGGAAATATCCCCAATATTGACGTGGGTGACAAGAATCTAACATAGATGTTGGTCTTGTCAAAATAAAAATCTTTTCAATGGTGTTTCTCCTATGACAGATTCGAGTCCCGCCCCAGGAGTGGTTATGGATGAATCGACCCTTGACGTACAGACGACAGAGGACACGTGAGTGAGTGATGTTGGAGCGTCGTCTGGGCGTCGTTCCACCAACTCGTGGCGACGTGGGGCAATCCATCATATAGCGGCGCACCAGCATGATACTTTCGTGACCTTCCACATTGGCTCGTTATTGATAGTCTCGCTCGTTCAAGCCTTTGAGCAAACAAAGAGGAAAGATACGTTTCTATTTTATAAACGTTAAGAGCAGCTTAGCGTTGCGGAGCCGGATTGTAGGTGCTTGGCGGGTTGTGTCGATTTAGGAATATGTTTGGTATTACCGCTTACTATCCAAGCAAATAAAATGTAGTTTTTCAAAGATATTAGTAGAACCATTTTTAGAATTTGAATTTAGGTAAAATCAATCAACTAAATGGAAAATTTATTTAAATTTCAACCAACAATTTGTTCGACAAATTTGTATTCGCGTGTTATGAGTGTGTCTTCGTGAATAAACAAGAAGCTCGTATTGATGGTCTGATGGTCTAAATTGCAAACCTTGTGTTAGACAAGACTGCAAGTGGTGAGGAGATTGGAGTTCGAATCCCAGTTGTGTATACTAATGATGTATTTTCCTAAATGGTTTCCCATTATCTTTAAGCACAATTTAGGGTAGAGTTACTCTAAAATTTCACCCCTCCCCCAATCAATATTATTTAAGAGTAATTTACATTGTAATATAGTTAGAATGGGTAGTAAAACCGTATGAAAATAAGTTTAATAAATATGTAAATACATTTGAAAATCATAGTCCCTTTACATATTACCGGTTTAACTATGTCACACTGCCAATGACAGGGAGAACATGGTTGGAATCCCGGTAGGGTGTACTGAGAATCGTGTTTTAATAAAACTGTTTTCCACTCTTACATCACGCAAATTCAGGTACAATTCATCTAAATTCAATTTGCCACATCCTTAAATCATTAGCGTAATTAGTACACCACATGCGTAAAGCCAAAATAGGTAGTAAGACGCATTACTAAAAAACTATATTTCAAACTATTTTTATTATTGCCCGTTTTTTTGAATAATAATTATGTAGTAAGAAATCAATGTACATACATACATACATACATACATACATACCATACATTACATAACATACATAAATTACATAAAATTACATTATATACATTACATTACATACATACATTATCTTACATAAATACATTACATATATACATTACATACATACATACATACATTACATTACATAAATAACATACATTACATACACACATATACATACATACATCACATACATTACATATATACATACATACATACATATATACATACATACATTACATACATACATACATACATACATACATACATACATGCATACATACATACATAACATACATACATACATACATGCATACATACATACATAACACATACATACATACATAACATGCATACATACATACATGCATACATACATACATACATACATTACATACATACATACATACATACATACATACATACATACATACATACATACATACATAACATACATACATATACATACATACAAACATACATACATACATACATACATGCATACATACATACATAACATACATACATACATACATGCATACATACATACATACATACATGCATACATACATACATGCATACATACATACATGCATACATACATAAATACATACATACATGCATACATGCTTACATTACATACATTACATAATATACATACATACATTACATACATTACATACATACATACACATACATATACATACATATACATATATACATACATACATACACATACATAAACACATACATACACATACATACACACATATACATATATATACATATACACATACATACATACATTGCATTACATTACATACATACATACATACATACATACATACGTACATACATACATACATACATACATACATACATACATACATACATACATACATACATACACACACATACAAACATACATATATACATACAAAACTTATCACGCTATTCCCTTACGCGGTGTACAAGAAACTATGAATATAGTTAACAAAACTTCATAATTAATCAGTCCTCACCTACTTTCCACATACTTCTTTATCCTTGAATGCTCCATTAACTTCAATAACATCCATACACCGAGTCATACATCCTCTTTTATTCTTAAAACTCTTAATATTACTCTTTCTCATACACTCGTCTACAACGTCTAGCCACGTCTTTTATGGCCTACCTCTTCCTTGTTATCCACACACTCTACCTTCATATATTAGCCACACTCATCCTTTCAGCATGCGCAAACAAACGTAAGATGCTTCTTTCACTTTGAACTATTGTATTCCCTTTCAAACCGCACTCCTTCAGCACTTATTCCTTACTAATTGTGTCCATACGAGAATTCTCACATGCATTTCTTAATCAATTCATTTTAACCGCATTCACCTTACTCTTGTGTTTCTCCTGACAAACACACGCTTCCCATCTATACAACGTTGGTGTCAACAGACTTTTATATGATGCCATCTTTACCTCTTTCGATACCACTTCATTCTTTGCAATAGTCCACATATATCCAACTACTCTCCGAAATGACCCGTCTGTCAATTTCACCATCCATCCCTCTATTTTTATGGAACATTCTGCCCAGATACACAAAACCATTTACTTATTCTACTAGTTTTCCATTTATACTAAGTTACAGTTTTTCTTATCCGTCCTTATCAAAACTATCACCTTAGTTTTGGAGACATTTATACGAAAATTCATTCTGCCTGTCGCCACATTCAAACGATTTAACGCACTCTGTAAATTACTTTCATCCTGAGCAATTAATACGGCATCATCTGCATATAGCAGCGTTATCATATTTACACTACTTTAGGTAAAGCTATAAGGTCAAACGTTTCAATATTCGATAAACAGTAGTAAAAGTTGCTATCCTTTTGTCAGATTAATTTTTTTTTACACTTGAAACCAAACCAAATTGCAATTAAAATGTAGTTATTAAACTATTGATATTTAAATATAATATGAATAAATCTTCAAGATAAATTGTTTCATACATTATATTTGAATTATATTCTAGATAACTGCATTCATGATTAAACACACGGACTAAGTGTCAAGGTCAAGTTCGACTTGTCCTATTTTCCAATGATGTGGAGGAATAGATTTGAATCTCATCCGGATATACTGTTGTAGCCCCTTTTCGTCCTCCAGGACAAAGGCAGACATACAAAGTAACAAAATAAGGGGAGCGTGAATACAGAGTGAGCTGATAGGACTATTAAAAACGAATATATTATTAGATAATATTATATTCGCTCATGTCTCCAAGCAACCCATTCTGCATCATTACGGTAAACCAAAAAGAATAGACCAAAAAATGATGAATCAGCAAATTACTAAACAACATCCCAGGAAGGTGTATAACACTAAGCTAAATCGAAATAAAGTTGAATTCGACAAGTCGGAAATAGATAAACATTAGTTTTATTTATAAATAAAGGATAAGTAAGAGCAAAAAGGTATGCATGAAAAATATATATCAAAATGATATATATATGTATATAAAAATATTATGTATATATATATATAGATATATATATATATATATATATAATAATATATATATATATATATATATATTATTATATATATATAAAATATCATTGAAAACAACTCGAAAATTTACGTTACAATATTCTCTCTATTCTATAAATAAACATCATTTAGTCAAAATTAGAATTGAATAACGTCCAAAATTTACATCTATATTGGCATTAGTCGAGAGGACTTGGAATAGCCAATAGCATTTAATTCCCTTAATATCCCCAGCAAGACTAATAGGAAAATAGTTTA
Organism: Timema podura; assembly: GCA_033556935.1. Taxonomy (NCBI): domain Eukaryota; kingdom Metazoa; phylum Arthropoda; class Insecta; order Phasmatodea; family Timematidae; genus Timema; species Timema podura. The sequence continues at coordinate 46,928,476 of JAVRXN010000009.1, forward strand.
ATTTAAATCTAACATTTTCTTAGTCAACAACTTCCCATCATTAAATTTCTATTCCACTAGTTGGGAGGACTTTGAATAGATAGTAACATTTCTCTTAATTTCTTAAAAGAAATAATTTATGTAGTACAGGATTTAACATAATATAAACTTGAGTCAACTAGACTCTTTCCACGAGATTTAATTAAGTTCAATTTCCATAAGTCCGAAGTACTTTGAATAGATATTAAAATTAGACTCTTTCCACGAGATTTAATTAAGTTCAATTTCCATAAGTCCGAAGAACTTTGAATAGATATTAAAATTAGACTCTTTCCACGAGATTTATTTAAGTTCAATTTCCATAAGTCCGAAGTACTTTGAATAGAAAGGTTAGTCCTGAAAGGACTAACTGAATTAGTATAAGATTTAACATAAACTGGAGTCAACTGGACATTTTTACGTCAAATATTTAAGTTTAATTTTGTAAGCATAATGTATTAATATCATGGTAAACAAATTAAGCCCGAAAAAGAATTTTGAAATACAAATAGCTGAAAATTAATTCAGTTCTTACATTTTAAATACTTAGATGTGTCTAAGATTGATATCCTGCCAGGAGTTAAGTGTCCTCCGATCTCCTGACGGTATTTATTTGATATCTTTACTCAGAGAGGAGGAAGGTAGGGGTTACATACAAGACAGACACAAAGAAAAAGGGGGGTAGTTGGTGAAAGGGGAATATGTGACGAGAAGGCCGTAGAAAGCCCTAAAACAGGCATATAGGCTACGTGGTCGGGAATGCCTTAGGGCCAGTTTCATAGTCAGATTTAGTACGCCTCAAGTGCGGCGCTATACTAAATACCAGACGTCACCTACCTGAAATTGAATGGAATGGGCCAGTTTCATATGCGAAACTGGCCCATTCCATTTTGGTCTAGGTAGGTGTCGTCCTGTATTTAGTATCGACTCGCACTTTAGGCGTACTAAATCTGACTATGAAACTGGCCCTTACTCTTCTTTCCCGGCGGCCTTAGTTAACACTCAACGTTGGCTGGGTCAGTTCACTCGCGCATTCAGTCTCGATAACTCGTTCGGTTAGCCGGTTGTGTGGCGTGAGAGATAGCTTGGAATGAATACAGTGAAATGGAGCACGCTGAGTTTAGCATAACATCACATTATTTTAACTATCTGGTAGAATATTATTTGAAGTAATTTAGTGTCTTTTAGGAATTAAACGTTGTAGCTATGCTAAGACGCTACACTGTGAGTAGTTTTCTTAAATTTTCTTTACTCTACCTCCTAAAAGAATGCTGGTACATTTACTCTTCTATACAGTGCAATTAGATGTTGCTAGTTGGAAGTAAAGTAGATAAAATACAAACATATTTCTTTGCGACGAAAATTGTGTTATTTTATAGGTATTGATAAAATCTACCAAAAGTGACATCCAGATAACATGGCTTGATGTATGAATTTATTAAAATTATTTTTTACTAACTTTAGTAACTAACTTCTACTGTTCTTTTTACAAAAATTATACTATATAATAAACTAGCTAGAAAATTTAACCTTCTGTGACTGGCACCATTGCATTTTCGCAACAGCTGAAAAATTTGTGATTTTTATAAGATTAAATGTAATTAGGTTTGTTTCCCTCCGAGTATTCCACAATTAGATCCTGCTGCGTCATAAAACATAAAAAAAATATTCTGAGTTACCGGAGTTTTAACTGATGCCAGGCAGGTATGTTGTGAATACGAAACGACGCCAGTCGTGATGTCATAGGTCTGGCTCATTGCCACCCTATATTTAAAATAAAATAATACAGTGATAATGTAGGAGTGAGTAATAAGTAATTTTGTAATATAATAAAATATAGAATAATGCCTTATAATATTTTGTTATATATATATACTTCTAATAATAAGCTATGTTTTTGTAACAATTTAATATTATTGTAATTTTCTTTTTTTAGACGAAATTTACAAAAATACAATACTATTCAAATATTTATTTAACAATATTGCTTCAATAATATTATGTATCAAAGTATGAGTTCTTTTATTATCATTCAGAACACAATAGGCTGTTGCAAAAATGCAACGACTCCAGTCCTCATTTTTTTTAGTACAATTCCCCGAAGGTTAAACAAATATTATATCACGTCCCAATCCGCACATTTTGCTAAGTACAGATTATAAATATAAAGATAAATCACTGTGGCCTGTATTAATGTAAAATATTTGTAACAATATTAATGAAGCAGATAAATAAAGTCGTCAAATTCAATTAATGTTATTTTGTGACTCCCTTGGTCTCTAAATGGTTGAAGTACTTTGAAACAGATAATTGAGTTGACATTCATGGGCGGCAGACTAGTAGTTCTATAATTAAAACCACTTTGTAACAGTTATGAAACAGTCAGATATTTCATTCACGGGTTTATTAGAAATATATCATAGCTACAATTTTATTCAGCGTTGGCTATTTTCACTTTGATGGCCAGGAGAGTAAATTATTAAAATTGTTAACTTCTTTACTAATTGATTTTTTAGTGGCATTGAACATATTATATTTGCCAAATTTAAGGATGTGTTCTTAGGATTGCACCTATTAGAAGGTTATCAAACTACACCTTTTTTAAACGGTATGTTAATAATAAAACCTCAAAACTACCAAACAAATCCTAACTTATATTAGAATATAATGTTTTTATATTATTAAAGATTACTTTTTGTTTTAGAAACCTTAAAATGTTTCAAGGCAAGGACTTTGACGTTATACCATAACATTTCGCTACAATCGTTAAAAAAGAGCTAATACCTTCATTTAGGTTTGAACCTGATTTTGAAATAACAAGCCCTTACTAAATATTTCGGGAATTATTAATATATGCAACACATCTCACTTATCGGAAGGTTTTACCCTTAAAACTTAAGGTTCAAGTTGTTCGCTAGCGTACTCAACTCTGACGCAAGAAACAGGGATTTTAACCCCTACCTTAATCAATGAGAGAAGATGTTGTAATGAAAAAATAATAAAATATATGTGTGTATTTATTTCTATATTTTTGAATGAAAGAATTAATTTAATTTTTGATAATCTATAATCTATAATATATAATCTTGTGTTTTATTGGGCGCCAACTACCAACCCCATTTATTTTGGTGAGATAGGTAGATTTTTAATTATTAAATAAATTTATCCCCATAAACTGCTCAGCGGTAATACGAAAACCCTTTCTCTCAAGACCCCTGGACTTTACCTAAAGTTTGGACTTAAGTTGGACACTTATAACCGAAGACTTCCTGATGCAGGTTATTATTCTTGATTTGACCAATCCACTCTACTGAGCATCGCTATACATGGGATGCAAGTTCAGAAGAAAATACAATGTACATTGATGTAAATAACAATAAAACAATTAAATTTAAAGAGTAATTTTAATTATTGAAGTGAATGATATTCTTAAATGAACCCTACCTATGAAGCATGCCTCGTATATTATAATATTATTAAAAGTATTGTTAAGCAATACTTGAAATTGTTAAATTCTCACTTGAATTGTGAGTATATTTGAATATACATATTTCTTTAAGCAAATAAGATTTTAACAACAAAATTTATTCTTTATAACATGTAACAATAATAAACAAAAAAAAATATAGTTCTGAGGTGGATAAAAGTATTAATTCTAGTTTGGAAACTGAAAATTATTTGTCCTTCTTTAGTAATTTTAAGGATTATGCTTAATTATTTACATCCGTAACAGGATGTTTACAGATGGATTGGATCTCACCCGAAAATGTCCTTGCTCTGGTAAAAATGTTGAATCAAAGCTCCGTCGATATTTAACTCTCTGACCTTAAATTTCCACCAAGATCTTCTTTGAGTGCTTCCACTCAACTTTCTTCACGAGTTTATACAGCTTTTAGAAGTTTTAGATGAATAACATTACCATGAACCTTTAAAAAAGAATATAATTGAAGGATCCGCAGATCGGATCCTTCCTTACACTTCCGACGCCAATTTTAGAGAGTCACAACAATAAGTAAGACAAAACACAAACACGTTATTTTTGTTTAAAAATAAACAATCACCGGCCTAGGAGAAAACATTCACCGGGATTTGTATGCAAGAATAAAGCAAACAATCTTAATTATTTAGAGATTGGGGGTATTACTAAAAAGATAATGATACATTTTTTACAAAGAAACATAATTCATCTTTAGAATTAATTTTAAACTTGGCACCAAACAAAAAAACAAAACGAGAATAATAATTTCTTCCGCTAGGGGCAATTAATGTTTCAAGAGACAGCCAGATGCTATAAGTGTCCAAGAACATAAAAATAAACGAATCGAATAGTTCCGAAATAAACCACTCTCTGGAGCAGATAGCGTTAAAATCACCTACCAACAAAATTAATAAACATGGCGGGTTGGCAGTTTATGAATAAAAATAAAAATAAAGAAAGATGATTTAATAAAGTGAAATAAAGGTAAGTAGATTATATGTATAACATATATTCTAATTGTAAATGAATAAATAATGAATATTCAAAACTTTAGGAGTTTTGAATGAAATTTAAAACAAATAAACAGTAAAATTGACAACGATATTATATATTTGAAGAATTTAGTCAACTGATTATTAGATTTCTATTATAAGTAACTCTTTTAACCAAAAATAACATCACAGAAATGCCCCTCGATGCTACGATTTTAATCTAATTTATTATATTAAGAGCGTAGTATCTACTTAAAAGATGTTATTTTCTGATATCAAACTTAGACGCTCAGTTGATCTCCGTGGTTAATGAAAGTGGATTTGAATTTCAACAGCCCGACTCAAAATGCACCCTACTCTCTCTAGTTCGGGTTACGGTTTAAAATGTGTGTTTATTTAATTAACTTAAAACTCTTCAAGTCTTCTTGGTATGGTATTTTCTTCCAGATTCTGAACGAATTACTTCAACAACTTCCCAAATATTAGAGATGCCACATGTTTGTCAGCTGTTAACATCAGCTGATCATTTCACAACATTGAACATTCAAGTTCAAGGTCACTCGGCTTGTAAGGTTAGAATTTATTAAATATATGTGATTATAATATTGTTCTTCATGTGATAATATATTTAATTTAATGCCACGGTTATGGCAAATAACCAAACTACTCACTTTAAATCAATCAGTCGAAAATACCCATTTTCTTGGAAAACTTGCTGTTTACTTTTAATTCATAACTTAATGAAAAATCAAATATTTAGAATTCACAGTTATTTTCTTAACAGCTTAGAGACATCCTCTATTTAACAAAAGTATTCTCCATTCTTAAATATATTTTTAAAGACAAAAATAATTTAGAAGAAACATGCTTATATTGAGTTTAATCTTCTCATCCCATAAAAACTTGAGGGCCTAGAACCCTTTCCATTAAAATCCTTAAATTTCTTCAATTGATATGGCAAATAGACACCCTTCTTCAAATCAGGTAGAAGTCTTGAATGAAAATTACAAATATTTCTCTCTCTAAACTTTAAAAACAAATGTAGGTGTGGAAACTCAAATTATCGCAACCTTTGTGACACCTGTAGTCATTCTCTTTAGCCACATAAAATGGCTTAAAACCAACTATTTTAACTTCCGATGGATATGTTCATTAACTTAAGGATATTATTTAACTATATAAAGTATTTTCATTGCCAAAATTATACATCTTGTACTCTTAAATTGTAAAAAGGAAACAAATCTTTTAGTGGTTTGGCACTTGGACACAGAAAAATGAATAGGCCTTGACCTTAAAGTCAGAATTTCTTCATTCCATTAATGAATATATCAAATACATCCTCTTCTTCAGCTATCCTGTTAAAATAATTAAAATATATTTATAATTTCTTCCTCAAAACTTGAAAAAGCAAATGCTCTCTGAGTCATTTCCTTCACATCTTGACAGAACATAGAGTAGGCTAACCCTTATTTCTTTGTATTTCTCAATTCTTTTAGTGAAACAAGTTATTATAAACTCTTTTAAAGGTAATGTAGAAGTATCATTTAAAGATATTAATAATAACCCTTTAAAATAGTTGAAAAGGAAATAGAATAGTTTAAAATTTAGGCCCACGCCTAACTTGAGTATTATCAAATGTTTGTATACACATTTAAACTTACTCAAACTTGTCATAGGGGTACTTTCCAACAGCCCCTCAATATTAGTGTCAGTTTCCAAAGAGAAATATTTTAATTACATATCATTAAACTCAAAAATCATATATTTTTAAAGTGTTAAAATGGATTTAACTCTCTTTATCTTCAATTCTTCACAGTCAAATGCAGATTTTAGCTTTGATATATAAACAAAACAACAAGTTGATCACTCTTCTTACAAATAACATACATATAATATAACATAACATAAATAACCTTCTTCTGTTCTAGCATTCTTCGCTACATTGCGGTCCCACTGCGAAACAACTCTTGGCCTTCTTTATATTTGCACAAGATCAACTGCTTGACCTGTCTTCAAGATCTTATTAAGATGAAATACACATTATGAAGGTATTTAAGGCTCTACCATAGACTTTTCTTTGATAGTATAATATCTGAGTGGCCTCATAATTTTTTAGAGGAAAAATGAGACAAAATAATAGATAGTCTATAAAATTAGATGAAACTGAACTTTGGCTTTTGTTACACCATGCTGCATACAGATTATTATTCCAGCGCTCTCCATAACATTGTTGACCTTGCTAGTAACTGATAATCACTTAATAATAATTACTTCTGTTGGAAAAACAGAGTAAATAGCTCCTTCACGAAAAATAATTGAGTATCATAGTTCCCTCAATAAGTCATAACTTTCTCCCATAAACCGTAGATCCTTTATGAAAAATAATTGAGTATCTTAGTTCCCTCAATCAGACATAACTTTCTCCCATAAACCGTAGATCCTTTATGAAAAATAATTGAGTATCTTAGTTCCCTCAATCAGACATAACTTTCTCCCATAAACCGTAGATCCTTTATGAAAAATAATTGAGTATCGTAGTTCCCTCAATCAGACGTAGCTCCTCCAAATAAACAAAAATCACCTCTACATTGGTACTGTCACTGTCTTGTTATCAGTGAGGACTTATAGGGCAATCAAACATATTGACAACTGTCATAAACTCCAAAACATTACTCTCCTCATCGCTTCCTCATCTCGTAGAACCTCCTATACACATAATTATCATCTTCATTGGAGCGCTGGGGTGTACTCTGGCATTTCTTTGGTGATTTTCACCAAATTATGGTCCTTGGTGACATAAATATATTTTTCCTCGACGTATAATAAGGTAGAAATAAATAGTAATTGTAATAAAAAAATTGATCTTGTTTTCTTCAAAACAGATTTGGCCTATATGTAAACAAATGTGTATTATTTCACCTAGACATGTGCCTCAAATGAAATTTTTCAGGGACCTCTTTTGTTCACACTATTCCTTCTCCAATCGCATACTGAGCTTCAGGGATTCCTCGACTCCCATAACCTTCTTCTGTTCTGAAACATTCCCTCCTCCAACAGTAACCCGAGCTTCAGGGATTTCTCGACTCCCACAACCTTCTTCTGTTCTGAAACATTCCCTCCTCCAACAGTAACCCGAGCTTCAGGGATTTCTCGACTCCCACAACCTTCTTCTGTTCTGAAACATTCCCTCCTCCAACAGCAACCCGAGCTTCAGGGATTTCTCGACTCCCACAACCTTCTTCTGTTCTGAAACATTCCCTCCTCCAACAACAACCCGAGCTTCAGGGATTTCTCGACTCCCATAAAAGCTTTGTAATTATGTCCTAAAACTTATTCCAGGATCAAAAATAGTCCTTCTACAATCCCTAGGTTGAAATTGTGGAAGAGAGGGCCTAATTCCACTTCCTCCAACTAGCCATACATTTCCTAGATCTGGAAGAAATCCATGTCGCTTCCTTTTACCGAGGCCTCGTTTCTTGATCCTTGGTTTGATTTTGTTGCAGGTATCATCTTGATTCGATGACTGCCGTGTGACCTGGTTCCTGGTCCAATGATGCGAGGAGATATTGAATAATACATCCTGAACATCAAAATGTTTAGGGCATTCTTCATTGTTTCGGTGTTGGTGAAGAACACTCCTCCCAATGGCAGTAGCTTCAGTTTGCAATTCCACTCTTATAATTCTCCTTGTATCCTGGCTTATCATCGCAGCTGACAAGACATCTCCTACAAGTTTTGTCTCTGTGGGCCCATTTAACGACACACCAAAACAACTTGACAATAACACTTCATCATTTACCCACAAAGTGCACGATAACTTCTGTGCTTCAGAAACCCTTGTTTTTACATTAAATGACTCATTCGACTCCTTAAACTGCATGACTTCATAGTCAACTTCCCAGTCAAAATTGTTCACATGACTGCGAGAATGACCCATTATTGGAACACGTGACTGACTTATGTAGTACTCATTAGGGGTTTCACACAATTGTGAATCGCATTTCTTGTAGTAGTAGGCCCCTAAACATATGAAAGGGTAAATATAAGAACCATTCGTCGAAGGGTCCTTAACTGGCATTATTACCACTTGCTCTGGTACTTCCTCCACTGCTGCCACTAGTTTCTCCCCAGTCGTTGACAAGTCCTGTACTTGCGCCTCGACCTCTTTCCCCTTTTCCGCCAATTGGTTGTGGACTGACCTAAACTCGGTACTATAATGGTCAAATCTTGAGATAACATCATCCCTTAGTGATTTCATGTTATTCTCCATCTTTATCATGTTATTCTTAGCACTTTCCCTTAAATCTTCCTTTAGTGACTTCATGTCCCCTCTCAATACTTGCAATAGGTCAAACATAGTAAACTTCTTCTCTATCCTTGGAGCTTCCTCTAACTTCTCCACAGCTGAAATACTCCTACTGCTATCCAGGGCATCTGCCCCCAATGATGTACCATCCTCCATGTGTGGGACTAATGGTCGTGCACCTGCCATAACTATTTATTCAAACGATGTGACACAACTATCATCCTATTGCTCTGTTCTGGGCTCGGCTTGAGGCATTTCAACCTCCCCTTCTGACGCCTCTGCTTCTCCACCTACAGATGGTTGCTGGGCATCCATGTTTATCTTTTTGAGCTGCTTACGTGCCTTGCTACATGTATAATACTGCCCCTCTGGCATAACCTTCTATACGACGTAAAAATGACCAAAAACCTAACTGAGGTAATCTAGCCCTGTCAATAAAACGCTCTAGTGTAAGTTGGCCGCATAAAAAACATCAACTACTCCCTCAAGTCACAAATACACCCTAGTGTAATCAGGCCTCAAAATACATATTTTACTGTCCTCTCAAAGCACAAATATGCCCTAGTATAATCAGGCCTCAAACTATACAGTCCTTAAAATAACTTTAGGTATAACAATAGCCCCACGTTAAGGCGACACTGTAATGAAAAAATAATAAAATATATGTGTGTATTTATTTCTATATTTTTGAATGAAAGAATTAATTTAATTTTTGATAATCTATAATCTATAATATATAATCTTGTGTTTTATTGGGCGCCAACTACCAACCCCATTTATTTTGGTGAGATAGGTAGATTTTTAATTATTAAATAAATTTATCCCCATAAACTGCTCAGCGGTAATACGAAAACCCTTTCTCTCAAGACCCCTGGACTTTACCTAAAGTTTGGACTTAAGTTGGACACTTATAACCGAAGACTTCCTGATGCAGGTTATTATTCTTGATTTGACCAATCCACTCTACTGAGCATCGCTATACATGGGATGCAAGTTCAGAAGAAAATACAATGTACATTGATGTAAATAACAATAAAACAATTAAATTTAAAGAGTAATTTTAATTATTGAAGTGAATGATATTCTTAAATGAACCCTACCTATGAAGCATGCCTCGTATATTATAATATTATTAAAAGTATTGTTAAGCAATACTTGAAATTGTTAAATTCTCACTTGAATTGTGAGTATATTTGAATATACATATTTCTTTAAGCAAATAAGATTTTAACAACAAAATTTATTCTTTATAACATGTAACAATAATAAACAAAAAAAAATATAGTTCTGAGGTGGATAAAAGTATTAATTCTAGTTTGGAAACTGAAAATTATTTGTCCTTCTTTAGTAATTTTAAGGATTATGCTTAATTATTTACATCCGTAACAGGATGTTTACAGATGGATTGGATCTCACCCGAAAATGTCCTTGCTCTGGTAAAAATGTTGAATCAAAGCTCCGTCGATATTTAACTCTCTGACCTTAAATTTCCACCAAGATCTTCTTTGAGTGCTTCCACTCAACTTTCTTCACGAGTTTATACAGCTTTTAGAAGTTTTAGATGAATAACATTACCATGAACCTTTAAAAAAGAATATAATTGAAGGATCCGCAGATCGGATCCTTCCTTACACTTCCGACGCCAATTTTAGAGAGTCACAACAATAAGTAAGACAAAACACAAACACGTTATTTTTGTTTAAAAATAAACAATCACCGGCCTAGGAGAAAACATTCACCGGGATTTGTATGCAAGAATAAAGCAAACAATCTTAATTATTTAGAGATTGGGGGTATTACTAAAAAGATAATGATACATTTTTTACAAAGAAACATAATTCATCTTTAGAATTAATTTTAAACTTGGCACCAAACAAAAAAACAAAACGAGAATAATAATTTCTTCCGCTAGGGGCAATTAATGTTTCAAGAGACAGCCAGATGCTATAAGTGTCCAAGAACATAAAAATAAACGAATCGAATAGTTCCGAAATAAACCACTCTCTGGAGCAGATAGCGTTAAAATCACCTACCAACAAAATTAATAAACATGGCGGGTTGGCAGTTTATGAATAAAAATAAAAATAAAGAAAGATGATTTAATAAAGTGAAATAAAGGTAAGTAGATTATATGTATAACATATATTCTAATTGTAAATGAATAAATAATGAATATTCAAAACTTTAGGAGTTTTGAATGAAATTTAAAACAAATAAACAGTAAAATTGACAACGATATTATATATTTGAAGAATTTAGTCAACTGATTATTAGATTTCTATTATAAGTAACTCTTTTAACCAAAAATAACATCACAATGTCTACAAAAAGTGGTTTTCACTCCTTTCTCTAAATAAGCTCTCGTTAATTTAAAATGAACTAAACTAAACTACCCTATATCTGAGGAATCTCAGTAAACATAGTTCTAAGTTCAACTTTAGATCAATTATGTAAATACAATGTTATGCCGTAAGATTAAAATAAATAATGGTTTTTATAGTCAAGTAAGTAATTTAAAATTATTTTAGATCTTTTTAACAATATATAAATTATAAAATAGTAATAGTTGGTGGGTAAAATATAATTTGACAAAATGATGCTTTCGTAAAATAAAATGGATGAGGTGGAAACAAAATCCTTTTAGTAATCTTGCCACAGTTCATTTGATGGAAATTATTCTTGAAATAATTTTTGTGGTTGTTCCTCATAGAGAACATCTCTGAAAACCCTTTAGGTTCTTTTGTAGAGCAGTTGTGTTAATTTCTTATGAAAATTGAAATAAAGCCATTATGTGCGTTCAACGACTGGTAAACTCAAAATCTTCTGTTTAAGAGCATTAATACCTGAAAAAATGTATCTATATTACTATGTATGATTAAATATATGGTACGTTAGCTAATTGAGAAATTAGTTGAATGTAAATGGACAGCAAATGTAATTCTGAAACAAGGTAGATAGTATCACAACTTGATATTTAGCACAGCGTCTTACTAGCCATTCGGGTCAAACGCTTATGTACTAGTTTCTCTAATGGTTTGAGAGATGAGTAAGGTTTTATTTAGAAGAAATCTACCTGCATTTGCGTAGAGGGAGTACAAAACCATTTTGGAAAACCACCCTCAGTACAACCGACCGAGATTTGAACCTCGATCTCCACCATCAGTCAAGTCTACTTCAATAGCAACGCGTTTAGACCATGCAGCCACCGAAGCGGGTAAAAAAAACATTTGAATTAATTGAAACATTAATATTATTACGATTAATTTAAATTCACCACTTAGATTACTCACCATCATACTCACTATCACCCTCATACTCACTATCACCCTCATACTCACCATCATACTCACTATCACCATCATCTCATCTTATGTACGATTAGTACATTCGGGCGTCCCTTAGACAACTGTACAGTATATAAGTACTGGGTAGTCTTTCTGAAAGCTGGGCTACAACTGATGTAGCCCAGAGACGCAATATATATGAATTTTTAAAATTGTATTTATAGTTCTTTTTATAGAGTTTGAATTATGTTGGAGAACCATTTATTAATATTTTCTATGATGAAAATATTCATTAGATAAACAGTCATGAAATATTGATTGTGCTGGTTTGGATTTAACGTATAATTAAATGTGACGTTCATTAGAATGTTAAACGAATGTAAATTACAAAATATCAAATCTAAAAATATTGTTGGAAATAATAAAATATATGTATCCATGAGAATTAACGTCACAGTATCAAACATGCCAATCAAAGAAACAAAACTAAATACACATCATTTATATTAGGGTGCATATAATTATGTAAGAGTATTTTATAGAAGTTATAATCCCCCAGAGTTTTTTTTCGTCTAAAATTTTTAAATAATCCCATGCATCCCATGAGACTTACCTTGACATACTGTACCTTGGTGTGTGAATGATAAACATTTATCGTAAGAATGGTTTGTGTATGTTCCATGAGAGCTGGACTGGCTTATAACAAACAAAACCAATATTTCATATACATTTTCAGACAAGGAATGTTGCGTTTTATTCGTTCAACAATTAAAAATAAATTGCTAATTTCTCCCCAAGGAGTTGATAGCTGCTTTACCTGCTTCAGTGGTCACATAGTCAAAGGCGTCGCTCTCGTAATAGGCTATACTACCGATGAAAGGGAGATTGGGGTTAGAATCCTAGACGGATGTACTCAAAGGGATATTTACTAAATGTTTTTCTACTATCCTTCCAAGAAAATGTGGGTACATTTCCTCTAATGTAAACACTCATCATATGTGTATAACCTGTACAGGTAATAAGACGTGGTCCTAAAAATATTGGTTTAAATAAATAAAATATGATAAATAACTATTCTAAAGTGAATAGGAATAACCTACAATTAGATAACTACCAAAGTGTATATTTAAACATTATGTATGTTTCTATTTCTATGAAGAGAATCAGATATATTCCTATCGTTATTAACATTATTGGGAGCCTAGGCCTACTGAACTAACCTTGAGGGCAAGTTGGTCACGTGCTGATGCAGTGTTTTAACGTCTTATTGGGTTTTCTCCTTTTAGGGAACACCTGAATTTGATTCAAGCTCAAGGGTGGATCCGAGGCTTGTTGGGTGGGGGGAAGGAGTTTAATTCATTTTAATAAGGCTTCTTTAAGTATAAATTTAATTAGATTAATTAATCAAGGTTTTATTTATAATAATTTTTATAGTAATAATAAAATAGCAAGTTTATAAAAATAAACAAAAATATATAGTTACAAACTTATCTCTATTAGGAAAATCTTTTTCTCTTTAGGAGGCAATTGTATTATATTAGGAAAAAGGGTACAGGAAAGGTGAATAGAGACGAATAAAAGGAAAAACACAATATGGCTTTTACGATGAAAAGAAGAACACTCTTCACACTTTTGAATAAAACCCAGGTCGGGGGATTGGGTGGTAACGATCGATTTTCTTCAAGAGGCAGCCATTGCCTCTTTGTCCAATGGCAGCAGTGTAAAGTGTGAACTGTGTTCTTCTTTTCATTGTAAAAAACATATTGTGTTCGTCCCTTTTATATATTTCTATAAACCTTTCTTCTTCCAAATATATTTTAATATTAACAAATTTCTAATTCTAATACAAAAAACATAAAACAAAAGGTCACTTTCACAAATACAAGCATTAAATATATACAGTACATGGGCCTAAAACATTTTAGTAGGTATTAATAGAAAGTATTTTATTACAAATAATTGGTTATCACACTATATTTACTGGAGAAATTTAGTTTTAAGCCATTTACTTTTATGCATATCAGAGCAAAGTTAAAAGCATTATTGATTAGGCTATATAGGATATAGGGTGAGGAGGGTGTTATTCAGTCATTCTTTACAACATTAAGGTATTGGTTTAAATATTTTTGATTAGTTTATATGCAAGGGGGGTGATCACCCCCATCGCCACCCCCCTGAGTCCGCCACTGATCAAGCTTTAATGATTACCGGCCGTTGTGTTTAAGACTCTTCATGAGACATTACCAACAAACTCAATCACCACAGAGGCGCGACGATATCGAACATACATCTGTTAACAATCCCTCTGGTGGCACTGATAGTAAGTGTTTGACTTTCAAGAAAGATTCACACTGGAACCAGCTTATTACATTACATCTTCTTTCACTTCCTCTACTAATAGGAACAACTTGGTGTCTTCGACCACTTCCAGCAAGAGAACCACGCAACAAGTGTTAAAAAACATATGTTGCCCTTTATTCAACGAGTGATCAGTAAGTTTTGGACGACCTCAATGGTCTTGGGGTAAGGTGTTCGTCTCAGGACCCAATGTTAGTGGATTCAAACCCAGCTAAGGTCGATGGATCTTTATTGAGCGATCAAAATCTGTAGCACAACTTTCTTCGGAGGGAAAGTAAAGCCGTTGGTCTCATGTCAATTGTAGCATGTAAAATAACCCTGGAAGTTATGTGAAAATACCTTTCCCGACAAAATTGGTAGGCACTTTTACTCTCACTCATAGAAATTATCATATACTCAATCAGTCTGTTCAGAAAGTTTATGTTAAATACCTCAAATAAATAAAAAAATATAAAGTAAGTTTTTGCAGCCAGATTAGGTTTTTTTTATCAACCGAACTCTTATAAAAAGAAGAGTCACATAAGAAGTTTCAAATTTTAAAGAGTATTGCTAACCAAACCTTACCTTCAGTTCAAGCGGGAAAGCAAGTAATGATGTTTTAATGTTAAATGAAACAAAAAAAACCCTTGGTGTAGAAATAATCAAATTTATCTATAGTTACCTGGGTTTCAATATTAATCGTATTCTTCCTGTCTTTCTGGATACTTTTCCTTTCTCGTCTTTTCTCCACGGTTGTCACAGCATTGTCTTCAACTGAAACAAATAGAAACACTCTTAAAACTACTTAAAGTGAAAATATATTTTTACAATCATCTTTATTCAGATAATTAATAAATTACTAATAGAATCTTCTTATTTGTCACTCTTTATATAATTGTGGGCCCAAAATATGTTGTATTCATCAGTTATGACTCATTATTAAGGAATAAAGGATCTCCCACAAATAACTAGTATTTTAAATTGATAAAAGTTTATTGTTTTAGTTTTTCTATAACATATCAGAAAAAATATTTTTCGAACATTTGGATATTTTTGGAAAAAATAAACCAGCCTTTAAGAAAAATGTGGGGTACTTAAGCCTCCCCCACTTGGCAAATTAACCTAGTTCAATTCTTGTCTCTACAGCACCAGCTATAAATACTTCAAGACATTATTTCCTCCACGTTACCACCAGCAATACAAGTATAAACAGTTTAGGGAATTAAATAAATTATAATAGAAAAGTAAAATCATCCCAAATAAAATATTAGTAACAATATAGATTAACTGTTTTTGTTATAAAATATTCTTAGTTTATATCATCGCATCTTATGTAGGAAACTAAGCAAATTAACACTTATGCGTAGTGAGAATAAAATTTATATGAAATGTATCCATATAATAATGGATATAGCTTGGCCAGACATAGAAGAAAAATTACCTCACTACAATACACCAACCAGAGCTCGAACCTGGATATACCCAACCTTGGTTGACTACATTAAACAAAACTAAAGCCTTAATTAGTGGGCCCAAAGAATCAGAAAATTTTAAATAAATAAATGAAAATGTACATTAACTATCCAAATAAAATCAGAAGAGTAAATCACATAATTATTACACTCAAGGCCGTAGTCAGGGGGAGTTTCGGGGTTCAAACCCCCCCCCCCCGAAATTTTATGAACAAAATATATATGGCTTTATTTATGGTTCAAACAATATCAAAATTAAGGTACAAGTACAAATTAGGGGGCTGTGTTACCATAAAAAACACTTAAGAGAGCTTCTAGAGGCGTTTAATAATTAGAATTTGTCCTAGCCTCCGATAGTTAGGGGGTAGTGTTGCCATAAAAAAAACACGATAGCTTCTAGAACAGTTTTTTTATTTAGAATTTTTTCTAACCTCCGTCAATTGGGGGGTGGGCCCACCAACCCTCCCCCCCTCCTCCCCGAAATTATTGGCTGGCTACGGTCTTGATTACACTTGACATTGAACATGCAGGCTAATGTTCTATTATTTTCATACATGGTGTAGGAATTATATTTTTAACTATTTGCATATCGTAAGAATTCAGATGACTCACTCAAACCATGTTTTTGATCAAAATGCAATAGTCAATTAAATAGCTAGCTTAAACTATAATAGATATTTAACTGAAAAATCTAGTTTATTAAGCTTCTGTAAATATACCTTCTGCAATTTTTAATGATTTATACTATGAGTACCATTATTTTTATTGGATTGGTATCGTTTTCTAAAATATCTTTTTTCTACTTGACATGGAATAGATTCTATCTAAAAGGCCTGGAAATAAGAGTTAATGTTAAAGAGGCTAAACAATTTGAATTCAAGACTAATGATTTTAGCAACCATCCAACATGATTAATGATGTAAATAATACCAGTTAGGCCAAATATTGCTTATGATTGCTGAAAAAAGGTAAAAACTTGGAAATAAAAAGTAACTTATAATGAAATAAGTGAAAAGTAAAACAATAAATTCGCAGTAATGATGTAGTCCAATTATATGTAATTATTATGATGGTTTCGTTGGTGTCAACAAATGCCAAAACTCGAGCGATGTGGCAAAGCAATACGACAGAAATCATTGATTATGAAAAACTTAGCAAGGTGTGGAAAAATATACTTGGAAATTGATAAAGAAAGGTGGAAACATATTTAAAAAAATACTAAATAAAACTGAGTAATAAAAGTAAAGAGAGAAATTTAAAGAGAAGAAAAAAGGTAGTCAAAGCTTGATTTATAAGAATAAAATTGTAAATAATAATAACCAATTAATTAGTCAAAATACTCACCGGATGCAATGAGGTTAATTTATCACAAATTATTTTCAGTGGTTTTTTTTACACCATATCTCCACATTAATAGGGGTGCATTTCTACTAGAACACTTTACCCGCCCTTATCCATTATGTAATTCGTAAATAAAATTTATTTTAAAGCACTATTAATAATATTGAGCGATAAAAGTATTGAGAGAGTTAATCAATCTTTAAATAAGAGTGTTGCTATTAAGAAGAAGCGATGGAACAGAAAAGGAGGCATCAATATCAAGAAGGCGAGAAAGAACCACAGGGGGTAAGAAGCTCGACAGCTAAGTTATCAAGGGTAACAAGGTATATATAGACAATTCCCGTGAAAACCACCTTAATTAAGTGCTTATGCTTCATTACTTGATGTTGCTCTCACAGCAAAGAGAGAACTTCTAGGATATCTCTACTCCATTCAATCGTATACGTGCGAATGTTAATTATGGTTTTGTAATGTTTTCAAGAATAATTTCAATAATATAACGTACACACTAGAACCTTGTCAATTCAAACTAATTTGGGCTGAAGCCTGTTCAGATTAGTGAACATTCGGATTAAGAGGAAGAATACAGGGATACAATATTTTCACGAATTTAAAATTACAGTTGAATGAGTGTAATTAAATTTTCATTTATTTAACGGATGTATAATATTATTAGTTATAGAGTTCAATTTTTAGTAAAGTTGACAAATTTTGTTAATTTAGCATGGAAAAACATATATATATATGATGTAATATAATAATAATATAGGCACTATAATTTGAATCATAAATGAAAAAAAATTTGGTAATAATAACTACAAGTTATAATATCTAATGATGACAAATATGATACAATCATTGAAATTATAACAAACGTCTAAAAAGTTTGACTTATTAAAAATTGTGGACTTTTGAGTAAAATTGTATACAAACAGTGTTATGATAAGATGATGTAAACATGCATATATTACGTGTCTTGTATTATAACTTAGCTTATCTTATCATAACACTGTTTTAATGCAATTTGACTCAGAAGTCCACAATTTTTAATAAGTTTTAAATTTCTTAGATGTTTGTTATAATTTCAATGATTGTATCATATTTGTCATCATAAGACATTATAACTTTTAATTATTACTACCAATTTTTTTTTCATTTATGATTCAAATTATAGTGCCTATATTATTATTATATTACACCATATATCTATGTTTTTTCATGCTAAATTAACACAATTTGTCAACTTTATTAAAAATTAAATTCTATAACTAATAATCTTAATCGTTCCTTATTAACTATTAAAATGTTTTTTAAAATGGTGTTTAATACTTAAAATTATGTACTTTAATTATTTCCAATTACTGGAAAAGACAAATGAGTTAGCTACGACACGTAAATATAAAGCACTTATTATCACATATCACTGTTTCTTACAATTCTCTTTAGATTTGAGGTTGTTAACTAATAAATTATATTTTATCTGACGTATTCCCCCCCTCCCCCCGTTTTACGAAAAGGGGGTTTGAACTATCCGGAATGTTGAACTACCGGGGCTTGGTCTAACGGAGTTTTAATGAAATGATTTAGTATTCGGGTGTATACAATTATATCGCATGTCCATTACATCGCATTCATAGTACAAATACATTGCAGGTCCATCACGTCGCGTTCCCCCATCTCTCTACCACATAGCTAACCATACTCTGACGTACAACCAATAGGAATGAAGGGTAAACTGACTCCTCTTGGGAGGGGGAGAGTTTCTAGCCTGCCAGAAATATTATATCCTTAAAAAAACTTAGAGACTTGAAATTATAAATTCAAACTGCTGGGGTGCAACGAAAAGCACAGATGATGTAATAAAATAAAAATATAATCTACAAATTAAGAATATACCTTTTTATCTAGACAATTTTTCCAGAGAAGTAAAAAAACAAAATTATGGTGTATTTATTTTAGGAGTGTTGTAGATCCAGTGGCCTAGGCATCTCAGTTATGGTGAAGTTTATTTAAGTTTTAAATAAGTTATACTATTCTCTCAACCAACCCCACATTCAAATGGAGAGTCAGGCACACTATCTTTTCAACCAGTGCTACGTTTATAGTGAGAGTCAGAGTTGAGAGTCAGGCACGCTATCCTCTCAACTAGCCCCACCTTCAAAGTGAGCTAGTCAAAGGTGAGTGTCAGGCAAACTATCCTTTCAACCAGCCCCTGCTTCAAAGTGAGAGTCTGAGGTGAGTGTCAGGCAAACTATCCATGCAACCAGCCCTACCCTCAAAGTGAGAGTCTTAGGTGAGAGTCAGGCACACTATCCTAGCAAAACGCGATGTAATTGACACGCGAAGTATTTTTAATGTGATGTAACTGTATATATATACGCCCCTTCATTCCTATTGGTTGTACGTCAGAGTAGGTCTAGCTGTGTGTAAAGAGGTGGGGGAAACGCGACGTGATGGACCTGCAATGTATTTATACCAAAAACGCGATGTAATGGACATGCGATGTAATGGTGGTCCCCCTTGATATTCACAATAACGTAAGAAACGTAAAACCACGGTCACACTAGACTGGTTTACCAGCAGCGTAGTGTGAACTAAAATCAGCTGCTTGTCTCCAGCGAGTGTTTTGCAAGCGGCTGGTAAAGCTGGACGTGTTTAACTTTTGATAACCATCAGCCGGTCACGTGACTCACTCGCCACTACTGGTACCGTGCCACGTACCTGTCTGAACCAGTGGCCGGTACACCACCGCGTTGTTTGGAGATATAATAAATACTATATTGGTGTAGCGTTTACAATAAATAGGTTCGCATTGGCTGAAAAATAAGTGGTCTGCGAAGGAGGGGATTACATTTTTTTTAACGTGTTTCAACCCGCTTTGGTGGCCTCATGGTCTAACGCGCTACTCTCGCAGTAAACTAGACTGCTGATGACATGAAGATCGAGGGAACAGTTAGGCTGGTGGCACTGCACATTTAATAATGACAAGCACGTCCTGTGATATAGGACCGTTAATGATGAACCTCAGAACGTATTCACATTTTTAGATGGACTGGTGTTTTATTTACTATTAACTGTGTTATATTCTGCTGCATTGCTCCAATATGTCAAGTGTCGAGTGTCGAGGTGTGTAGTGCCTTGCGCCTAGCTCCTATGAAACCTGTTGTACACGCATGCTTGCACAGCTTTGCTCCCTTGGCGCTATACGCCGAAACTTTGAACCCAATTTAATGGTATTAGCATAAATTTCCGGGTGTAAATGTATAGTAATTTGGTATTAGTTTTGATTCAAACAAGTTATTCGTGCAGTTTGGGCTATGAGTTTCCAAACAGCTTGTATATGTGCTTACTAAACTAAAGGAAACACGTGTATTTGGCGTGGAGGGAACTTCTAGAAAATAATGGTCCAAATGTCACTATAGCCAACCTGGCTTTTAGTTTCCTGTTTTAAATTACTAGTGAAGTTCAAATTAAGTCCATGATTATGAAGGTGGTTGGTCATTACCACTCGGCTTGGGAGAGAGAGAGAGGCTCTACCAGTATTAGTAAAGTAATCAATGCCGTTTTTTTTTAAAAAATAGGTGCATTTATCGGTGAAAATATATGCCGGGCCATTCTAGAAATGCATGCGTTCACTGATAGTGAAGTTGTCAAAGTATTGACAGGGCGAGGATAGGTGAGAGAACATACAAGGTTTTTTGGGGAAAATAAAGATGAAAAATCACATTAAAACTGTTAGGGGAGAGAGGGAAACTTCTTATAGCCCAAGGAACTAGTTAAAATAATCGTATTTCATATTTTTATGACAAAACCAGCGATAACGAGGGTCAATGACTTCATCTATGATGAAGCTAAAGGGTGAAATAAATCCACCGACATACTCTTTGTCAAGATTGCTTGTGGAAACACACAAATAACAAATTGCAGTAGGATTTGGTTAGTTATACATTGGTTAGTTATAAAAATGGGATAATTCGAACCCACCGTTATTCCCAATGAAGTTTTTATTTAAATCAATGATAAAAAGTAACATTTAATTGACATTTTAGAAAGAAATATAAGGATAATTCGAAGCCTATACATTGTTAATATTTTCGAGTATGTGTTCATTTCAAATCCAACCTAACGATCTTTACTAACCCCCCCCCCCCCCGCCCCAGTTACCGAGAATGTCAAATAAATTTGGAGTTACCCTATTGACACAAATGGGAAAGCGGGGAAATATGCACTGGTGGTGAGCGGGTTGCCTAATATATGGGATGTGTTGGCTCGGCTTTCATTATTTCTGATTTAAGTATGTAATTTTCAAATGCTAGTTTATCATTTTTTTATTTTGTGTTTGAATTTTTCTTGTTTTTTATGTAAGTATTTATTGTGTATGTGTTTTATATAGCATATATAAAATATGTGTGGTTATTGGTAGCATATTTTAAGGTTATTGATTTATCGTGTACCAGCTATGCCTAGATATGCCTGAAAATGGTTAAGTTGAGTTTTGGATATTTATAAATTTTTTAGATATCCCTTGTACTTCGAATTAAAAAAGTTGTACTCTACCCTGTAACAATATGGTGATAATGTCTTTATAAATATCCCTATTCTCTTGTAGGCCTACTGTTGGTAAACGATTCAGGTACTATGGAATGTTTAGTTTACTTTATCAGCAATGATTACTTTTTAATTCATCATTATCATTTCTTTAGTTATATTGATAGCATACATAATAAAATGAAAATTTAGTATCACATAAATTGATGTATATCTTTTTATAATTATTTCAGTAATTTTTTTACCACCGAATCTTACTAACCGTTCAGGTTATACGCTTAAGTACTAATTACGCTTATGATCTTAGGGATGAAGTTTATATTAAGAGGAATAATACTAGTATTTGAGTGGAGGGAGAGTGGAAAACAATTTTGTAAAAATCGTCAGTACATCCGATTGAGATTCGAACCTTGATCTCCCCATCAACGGTAGTATAGTCTACTGCGAGAGTAGCACGTTAGACCATGCTGTCACCAAAGCAGGGTTTTAGTATTTTTTGTAGCTATTTAAAGTCTGTTCATCGTAGGAATTGTTTTCTGAAAGGCCTTTTTCCCTACCAGAAATATATGATATAACAGGATATTTGTAGGAAAAAAGACCTTTCAGCGAGTAATTCCTACCGTGAATGGAGTATACATAGTACTGTATTTTCATATCTCTATTTGGTTCTAGTTGCAAACATACGTACTGGAAGGAGCATATTAAACTGAACCTGTATAGTTCTGTAGCTATGTTTATAGATTTGACCCGAGGGGAAAGTTTGTGTGAACATTTCGATCTTGACATTCAGACCTCTTGCTGTTGAAAGTGATAATTCTCGTAGTATTTTTAACGATTGTAATCATGACGACAAATATAATTACTATAAGGAGGAACCAACTTTGGTGGCCGCGTGCTCTTAAGGCAATACATTCGCAGTAGACTAGACTGCCGATGACGGGGAGATAAAGGTTCAAATCTTGGTCGGATGTACTGAGGATAGTTTTTCCAAAATGATTTTCTACTCTATCTCCACTCAAATTTGGTTACACTTTCTTTAAATAAAATCTTCTTAAGCCCTAAACTATAAGCATAATTAGTACAGGGGCGTAATACCCTAATCATTAGTAAGACACGAAGACACGGTGCTAAAAAAATAGGAAGGAGGGAGCAAATGACTTGGAGTTTTTATTTTAGAATGTTACATTTTATAAAACCTCCTTTGTGACCAAGGTTAGTCACTGTGTTCTAGTGGTCAGAGCTCCTGGCTATAGAGGTCCTGTGTTAGTCTCTGTAGTCTAGTGGTCAGAGTTCCTAGCTACAGAACCAGAAGTCCTGTGCTAGTCACTGTGTTCTAGTGGTCAGAACTCCTGGCTATAGAGGTCCTGTGTTAGTCTCTGTATTCTAGTGGTCAGAGTTCCTAGCTACAGAACCAGAAGTCCTGTGTTAGTCTCTGTGGTCTAGTGGTCAGAATTCCTGGCTATATAGGTCCTGTGTTAGTCTCTGTGGTCTAGTGGTCAGAGTTCCTGGCTACAGAGTTCTTGTGTTAGTCTCTGTAGTCTAGTGGTTAGAGTTCCTAGCTACAGATCCAAAGGTCCCGGGTTCTATCCCCGGTGCTTACCAAATATATAATATGTGAAGTAGTCGGTCTATAAGGGGGTAAAACTCGCCCTAGAGAGGACAAGTGAGGAAATATTTGAGTAAAGAAGTAACAGCTCCGGTTTATAAAACTGATATTAACGTTGTGATGACCACATGACACCCTCTATCCGCGATAATTGCCACTATCATCGCTAACAGTGGCGGCCGCTCGGTTATAGCTCACTCACTGGCTCACACCATGGAGTTATAAAACTCGAAAATGGGATGGAATTTTATAAATAAATTAAAATTGAAAATTTTAAATTCTAGTAGGAAATATTTAATATAATATATTACATATTTTACTGTAAACTAAGAGTATGTGTGAAAAATAGTTGTATTGGTGAAGCATATGTAGCTATGTTGCGTGGCGATGCGGGGCTTGAGTTAGTCACAATCTTATGGCGAATAGTGCGCATAGCATTATTTATAACGCAAAGCTAAAAGTTTGTATAGTTTTGAGAATATATATATTATTCATATTTTAAATCTCATTTAAATAAACAAATATTAATTGTAAGTGTATTGTGTTAGATCTTGTATGATAGACTTTTACTTTGATAATTCATATATTTGTTTAAATGTTTGTGACTTTATACTTAAAGAAGATGCTATTTGATTCAAAATACAAAATAAAAGTATCCATTTTCTAGTTTTTTAACGTCTGCATGGGCATTAAAATGAAATACTAAAGGTGTTGGCGCAATTTTGGAAAAATTTGTGTGTCAAACATATTACTGAAAGCTACGCAACACCATCATACATTTAACTTATTAATACATTTCGAGCGAAAAAAATATTACTGTCCAAAGAGACTTTATCTCGCTTCTATCTTAAATTAATATAGACATTTACTAAAATCTTTTAAGACTTTTGAAAAGGATGAAATATCAACCCACATGCTATTAACGTTGAACACTACTATGGTTCCCCATTTGAACTATTTGTGACGAAGAAGGTCTTGAGGACAGTTAATGGAGGGTGGCCAAATTATTATACTCAAATGAATAAATACACAAAAATTAATTTCTTCCTCCAAAGGCTCCTGATTTAACGATATTAGTGTAAATATTTTTGGGTCATAATATATTTGGTTTGTTTTAAACAAATTTTAGATGTTTTTACTATGTTATTTCACTGCTGTTGGCAATACTGCAGTCTGCTGTTAGTTGACCTTCAGACCAGATATTTGTCTGATTCTCTACTATATGTTATTTATGTGCTGTTTTAGTGAATATTTTTTTTATCATTTGGTTTTTTTTTTTTTAATAGAATTGTTGTATTAAGTGTCCTAGGTAAATAAAACTTTGAAAGAGAGAGATAATTTGTAATATAAATGTGAATTTATGTGAAAATACAAAATTGAGGTTATGGGTAAAGACGGTGATTTAACACCGAGAAAAATAGCAGCTGCTTATATTCTTTTAATGAAAAAAACAATATTAATTGTGTTCAGCAGAGTAAGACATCCAACTTCAGTAATGGTCTGAGGAATGATGTCAGTATGGAGTCCGGGAGAATTTTATATTGTGGAAGGTACTTTGAGACAGGATCAGTACCTTAAGGTTCTGAAAGAAGTGCTTCTCCCTAAAGCAAATTTCTGGTTTCCAAATGGAGAAATTGTCTTTATGCATGATAGGGCTCCCTATCACAAAGGCCAAGACAATCTCAAATTATTTGAACCAAGAAGAAATTAGTGTGCTTACCTACCAGGCAACTCGCCTGTCCTAAGCCCCATCGAAAATCTCTGGTCCATAATGAAGAAAAAATTATCACAAAGTCGCTGTACCGTGGCTACAAACTATCTTCGCCACCAACCTCCGCCACCTAAAAAAGGTGTATACACACTTACCCCATTTACCGAGAAATCAGCGCCTGGTATGGATCCTCAACGCAAGTCAACACAGAACACTGTTCATAATTCAAGTTGGCGAGAAAACTAGAAAGAAGACTCTTAATGCCATGTGATCCCATTCGCTAACCCCCGATATGAGGATGCTGCGCCGGCGCCAAAGCTTGGGGAAACAAGCGACAAGTGCTATCACGTGTGTCGCCCTACCCACTATTAATCTTCATCTCGACGTTGTGCGCAGGCGTAGATGCAGGAGCCGTTTCCTGACTAGCCAAATATGATTTCATCGGTCATGGAATACATCAATAACATTTTTCCCCACTGTTCTAAATGAAATATAAGCTGATACCCAGACCGGAACGATCACTCTTTGATGCAATTAGGATTTAGGAACTTACAACATGTAAGTGTGCATTATTTTGGAAAGGTTTTTTATTACTTTTTAATTGGAAAACTGAGAAACGACTAAACTCTTTCTAAATCATGTAGGGATCCAATTTGATAATGCTTCGCATATTTATTAATTAATTTTATACTAAATTAATTTTCCTGATAATTAGATTGGTTTTGGTTACGGGCATATTATGGGTTTATGCCTTTTAGTGCTGGTTAGGTTATATTATTCGCAAATCAAATTAAGTAATTTAATCTTTGTGCGCTATCTTGCAATATATTTTGTTTATCTATATTCTTACAGTTGTAGTGTGTCTAGAAGGAAACGGTTTGGTATCATATTTTCAATTTCTACTCGAGTGGGAAATTCGGTAAATGATTTTAATATGTTCAAAATTTTATTATGGACTAAGTAAATAAGTTAGAAATATATTAAGCTTTTGGTGTGTAGGCTACCCCACCTCATGGGTTGTTTGATGAGAATATGACTTTACTTGTAAATATTGTAGCCAGAGGTATGGCTATGAGCAGAAATGTATTAGTTGATATGTATAATTTGTGAAATATGATATGTATAGACTTTCTAACAAGCTTAATTTCAGATATTTATAGGTATCTTTTGAATGGCTTAACCATGTTGATTTGACGATAGGGTGTATCCAGCTTTCATTTCGTTTTATTGTCATTCGAAAAATTAACTTTGTTTACTTTTGAATTGGTTCTGTTAACTTATTATGAATGTTCTTTAATCTAGATAAATGCCTTTAGTACTCTTTAAACTTATAATATTTTTTTTACTTAAGTACATTTATTCACTTCCTGATAAATATTGCTGGATTATATGCTATTGCGCATTGTCCGCAATCAATAAAATTAATATTGTTAAATTTTGATCATTATCTCTAATAATAAAACGGCCTTCAGGCCATTGTCAATTTTATGTCATTTGTTATGCATTTACATAAAGCAAACCCTATCTTCCTTAACTTGAATAGTTGAATACTTTAATTTACTGATAGTTGACACTACTAGGTTGGGGTACCTGGGTTTTTCATATTTGAGTGTGGATCAAATAAAGATCCCTAGTGATCTACTTTTCTCTTCTTTGTCTTACAACGCCATTCTCTATAGAGAAGAGTTGAATCGCTTAGCAACTAAGCAGCAATTGATTGAGCGACTCACTCAGATCTGACACCATGACTTAGATGTTAGAAGAAGCTGTGTCATTTCAGTTTATAGTATGCCTAATAGACTTAAATCAGTTATAAAAACAATGGGAACGCATATCAAGTCATTGAACATTATACTAAATTAATATTTTTATATTAATTTAGCTAAATAAATAAAAATGAATTAAAAAAGCCATTGCGTATAATAATTTGGCCACCCTCTGTATATTACTGAGAATACTAATAATTGGGAAATATTATCTTCACAATGTCTTGTAGTAAACCAATAAATGAATAACCATCTCATTATTGATTATAGTAATGTTAATAGTCCTCTAACCTCGTGTTAAATACCTAGACTCTCTAAAAACTTCTTACAATACTTGTCAAAATAAATTTTATAAATAATTTGGACTTTCACCAAAACTTTATTTCGATTTATAGGCGTTGTTTACTTTTAATTACTGGGGTGGGGGCATGCGGGCAAGACAGAACTAAAGTATTTTCAGCTAAAATTGTAAAAATTATTATTTCATAGTAAATTAATAACACAAATAGTATGATAACTGATTTGGGATTTACATATAAAGTTACCTTAATCTTTTTCACATTGCTTCAACGGTGGATTTTCAATTTTACAAATAAAACAATTAGTTGTTTCCTTTACGGTACTAAGATTGTCCCACTAACGAGGCCCGTGACTTCAATCAATCCTCCATCTTAATGATCTAAAGGAAATATACACCTTTGCCACGCTCAGCATCTGAACTAGTTCAATAGAAGGAAGCTACAAGCATTTTATTTGGTGATCATTAAGGACATTGTTAAGGGGGAACTCAAACCTGATTTTTGTCATCGTGTTTATAAGTTAATGCGCATCGAAGATTTTAATTAGGCTTTTGTAACACATCAAGAGCTAACCTAGAAAGATAAGTTGGAATACTTTAAAGTTGGGTGGAAGAAACGGGAGAGAAGGACAGTGTTTTTATAGTTTTATAAAAAAACCTTTTTTATTCACACTTCTCACTAACTAACTTGACACTTACTTATATTTTAATATGATTTTAATCGGTTCATATGCCATCTTAAAAACACTTTTTTATTCTGTTTTACTCATTATTTGTGTATATAATTATTGATATTTATAAAATCATTAATTCCAATAACTTGAGTATTTTGATGAATGAAAAACTGGAAATCTTCTTTACTACTCAAGATATTTTAAATATTGGATTTGGAAAGACAGATGATAATAATAACAGTAAATAATAATAATAATAATAATAATAATAATAATAATAATAATAATAATAATAATAATAATAATAATAATAATAATAATAATAATAATAATAATAATAATAATAATAATAATAATAATAATTGCATGGTTATAACTTGCAACGCTTTTCTTTACTTCAAACAGACAGAAAACAAATCTTCATTTTATTTCTTCCAACCCAGTTTTTATTAATTTAAAAAAGTAAATGATAAGTTTTAAAATTCCAGCTTTGAGGTGCACATGTCTGTGCACGGGGTTTACTAATTTTAAAATGTCAGATCTCTTCTTGAGAAAGATATTGCGTTACGCTCATGAAAGACAAACAAACGCTTCATTTTATTTATATAATATATAGTGTGTTCCAATAGTCTAAGACTTAACGGGGATAGTTCACATTTGGATAACAACATGACATTTTGCACAGACTTTCTCTATCATGAATTTGTTTTTAAAAAAAACCCCATCGCGACACAACTCATATCCCCCACCTGGGGGGTAGGAAGGGGCCAAACATAATCATAAAATATTATTTTGACTTTGTTTGGAAACAGCACGTTTTATTAAAATATCTTTTGAACAAATAATGGTTATTATAAAACTATCTATAATAAAGGTTACTATCATTTTTTTGATATGATGAGCCATTAGGCCTGAAAATAGAATTTTATCACATTAAAATTATGCAAAAATACTACGCACCAACTTTTTCTCACCTTCAAGTCATTAGCAAGTAACACCTTATGTTCACCAAGTAACAGCGGCTTCATTGCACATCTTGAAGGTCAAAGTATACACAGCCTACCTATTTTTTAATCAAGAGGAAATAGAAAATGATATCTTTGAAGGATGGCTTGAAAAACGTGAAACTGAATTTGCTCAATTTATTTACTGGTCAACAATGATTGAACATGAGGTTCTATTGCTTGAATTTGTATAGAGTATACGTGAATCCCACTTCAAGAACTGCACAAGCGTACTCACAAAACTGTTCTCATGGATGTTTGCATTAGACCATACAAATTACGCAAGAAGGTTTGCAGTATTTGTTAAAACACTGAATGAGCTACAAAGTCATCAGCCTGAAATTCATTATGAATTCATGAAAGGGAAGATTGTAAGTCTAAAATAAGAAAAAAATTCTTAAATTTGTTGATGATCAACTACATGTGCCGAATTACAAATAAATAAAGGTGTTGGCAGATGCAGTAGATGTTCTGCACTCTCCATTTGCACTTCTAAGGGAGATGGTTGCTGAGCCAAGCGTGATTCAAATACTGCCACAATTTTAACTCTTGAATTCACATGAAATTAATGACAACAGCAAGAGAGAGAAAATCAAATATTTTGAAGAAATCTTCAAGTAAACATGTAAGTTACGTGGTTCTTACTTTTAAATAACATGGGAATCCTTTTCAATAAACCAACCACACTCAGCAAAATCAGATGCTCAGAAGAAGCTGAAATATTAGTACGCCGAAGCAAAGAAGAGATAGGCAGTTATTAATATATATATATATGTATAAATTAGAGACTTGTTGAAGGAAAGGTGTCTGTACTTGCAATTATACAACGGTGCAATTTGAATTTTAAAAGTAAAGAGTGCGACAGACAAATTAAAGCAACAGCTGTTACAACTGAAAGTTTTACGAAAAGATGCAAACGTGCTTTATAAACTGTATGTAACCAGTGAGATATGAGGAACGGATATAGCTAACACTATTTGCACATGAAAACCACTCATATTCACCATCAATCAGTGAGTTTGTTAAGTTCCGAAAACCATCCAATGAATTGAATATTATGAGCTGCATAGCATTTGGACTAAATGAAAGTCAGAATGATTCCTTGAGTAATTGTACAGCTTGTGTTGTAAATGGTGCAACCTTTGTACACTTGCTACATCCTAATTTATCAATGACTTTCGATGACATAATACACAATGTTTTCATTCTACTAGTTAAACGTCACAGTCATAGATTTAAAGAACTTGACATAGTTTTTGATCAATATCTTGAAGAGATTCTTAAATCTAATGCCCGAACAAAAAGATGTTCTGGACAAACAATGCTTGTCAAGCCGAGAATACCTTTCCCAAAGATGTACGGCAAATTTGTTCTTAATGATGACACTAAGAAACAACAACTATTTCATCATATTGTAATAATGATATCAATTTTAGAAGCAGGCAGAAAGCTACTGGCATCCACTGAGGAAGATCAAGTCATCTTTCCTGGTAATAGAACATTCAACAGTGAAGGCGTTACGCCATTCAATAATGAAGAATCTAATGGTAGATTTATTTTACACGTGAATACCTGTGTTGAGTCGGTCACAAAAACGTTTCAATTGCTAAAATTTGATTCCAATGTGATAATTATTGTAGCTGCTTCCTTTTTGGAGTTAAAATCTCTGGTCTTGCAACGCTCCAACTTGAATTTGAAAGACACTTTAAGCACCGACTGCAATCTTAGAAAACATTTCACATAACATCCGATAAGCCTTACCCTTTTTCCACGCATAAACGTTATGCAACACAGTGTTGACGTTCTAGGCGTGGAATGATTGAAAGAAAATGCCTGAAATTACCTCACTATTCAACCGTTTATTGAATAGTATAAAAATAGAAAACAGTTATTCTAAACTAATCGAATGGCTTACAATACTTCTGTATGACACTCCGACCATCTCAAAAAGTGTAAAGGAGGCCTCAGTCTACAGACAAATAAAAAGATCAATCAACAATATTCCAGCAACTCAAAATGCTTAAGTCTTCATGTCAAGCGCATGGTGCTGCAAATAATGATTTGTAAACAATGCCTTGAATGCCAAATTTATATTCTGCAAATTATGTCTCTTGGGTGGAAAAGGAGTCTTTATGTGAAGAAACATTCCAGAAGCTTCAAAATATTGTTCATAGCTGATGTACTGGCACTGCAAATCAAGGCGTGCAAAGAGATGGAAGTTAAAAGAAGATTTCTTGTTCAATTTAACAATAAATATATTATCAATTATTATAGTTTCTTTTTTTAAGTTCCTGATAGACATTCTTCATTCATAATAGTAATAATTAGTCTTTAGAAAACAGTATTGTCCACAATTCTTTTGCTAATTTATTACAATTTTATTACTTCTTAACAGTTAAATTAATACAAGAACAGTGTACTGTACATAAAATCAGTACCTTTGTTCTCTTCACCATTTATACCTGATCTTCCGTTAATGGCTCAAAGGTGGAAAAAATTATGGTGCATAGATTTTTTGCGTATTTTTCAAGTATATTAAAATCAGATTTTTTGCATAGCAGCACATCATATCAAAAGAATGATAGCTAATTTTACTATAGATAATATTATACTAAACATTATTGGTTTAAAACATATTTTGCTAAAACGTGTCGTTTTAGAAAAAAAAAGTCAAAACCACTATCCGATCAATTTTTCCCCCTCCCCTAACACCAAGGAGGTGGGGATGAGTTGTGTCTTGATGGATTTTAAACAAGTCTGTACGAAATTTACTGCTGATTTCTAAATGTGAGCTATTAAAGGACTAATAGTGGGATGGGCTAGTTGTTGTTAGCCTTCACATACTAACTAGTACTGGAAAATAACACATATTATGCACATATAATGAATCTGCTTATTGTCTTACCAGCTCATTTTGACCAAAGAAAAATACAACTGAGCCCACTGCACTAACTTGTCCGTTTGACCCGGCTCATATGCAACACTAACAGCGGTTGTCACCTTTCTACCTCTGGTTTACGCATACGTCGCAGTCGGAACCACGCCATGGACATCCTTCTAGAAACATCTAGCCCAACCCAAGCTCTCCACCCACCACTAATTCTATCATATTTTATTAGGCTAAATCTTTACTAAATATGCGGCTGCCCTAGCTATTTATAACACACACAAAAATATATTATCAACCATTGACTCCGTGCGGATCGACGAAAGTCCGTACAAACTAAATCCAGCTACAACTTTGAAGATGGTGGATCCTAGAGTCACCGTAGCTCATCGCAGAAGACCAACCAGGCCGATGTAATCTCAACTCAATTAGTAATCTACGGAAAGTCAATTAATTACTAGTAACTATTTGTTTTTGTTTGTATAGTTGAGAACCAGTGTTCACATCATGGCATGATTAGTGTTTAGAGAATTAGGTTGCACGGTTTCAATCCTGTAGAGGATTATAGTTAGATAATTTGGATTGTAGGTTCATTAAAAGTAAATCTTTAGTCTGATCTAATCATGGTTTTATAAACGCGGTGTCCTTCTGACCCGTCTAAACATGCGGGGGAGTAATATTCTCCTAGCTGTTAGGCCTATTTTGTAATGGTCTGAATACCGACCTTTTCAGGTGGGATGTCAGGGGTTCACTGCTAATTTAAGATGACCTAATTAGGCCTCACGCTTCTTATAAGCTACTTGTTTGTCCACGCGAGGTGCACAACTCATGGGTGTCGAGCCTGGAGTGGTGACTTGCCTTAGTTAGTCTTTAATTGTGACCGGCATCATCTTGGAACAGTTTAGACTTTAATGTTAACTTTAATATTCTTTGTTTATAATTGTTAACCTGTAGTAGGCAGTTAAAAACTTAACTGCATCGTATCCAGGCCATCCTAGTTGGGAACTAGTCTGATGCTGTCTCCCATTGAGCTTGGAATCCTTCTGATCCCAGATGAGGATTGATCTCTCCTAACTCCCTTAGAGTGGCGAAATTAACTTGTAACTGTGCTTAAAACCCTTCTGCTATAGCTTACACAAATTTCATGAAAGGATGATTCAGTGTCTCCTTAAAAATGTACTTATAAAGTTTAGGCACTAATCAGTTAATTATGATGTAGGCACGCTCTAAAGTTGCTTGGTATCTAGTCCATTAGATTGTTGTGTATGGTTTGTGTTTAACTTATTCTAATCATTTGTTGCTTTTGAGCTCAATTTAGTAAACTAAATAATCTTTGTAGGCTTTCGTTTTGGAAAGCTATAATTTACCTATTTAAGGAGCTACCAAACAAGTAGAAAATAAACCTGGGTTCTGTTTACAGTTGTGTTTCTCAGTTTAGTTAAACCTCAGTTACATGTGTTCATGAGCTTAGCTAAGTAGATGTCTGACTACAAATTATATAAGGCGGCCAGTGCCTTTAATTGAATTTCTTAAAGATGGGAAGTGTGTTAACATTTGAAATGTTTTTCTGTACATGTTTGTCTCGCTGTTTAGAGTTCAATAAAATCTTATTGTTGATATGAGATATATTTTTTACTTGCAATGTTTACTTTTCCGACCTCCTTGTGTTTGTGTTACGTGCCGTATGAACCCGGGATTGAGTATTTTGACGTTCACATGGTGCAACATAACGCACTAATACAAAAGAAGAAGTAAACACAATAAAACTAAAATAATAATTTATCAAATATATATCTTCTAGCTTAACAAAATATATTTGGATCAACCGATATAAATATAATTAATATTTATTCATTTAAATGTTATATTTATATTTATTACTGTTTGGAATCCATAAGACATTTCAAACTTAATTACAGCCCTAATTTTATAAATATAGGTTTAAGCAATTTCAACAACCATGTTCCTACAAACATGTTTTGAACATTATATTTTACCATCAATATTTAGCTGTCAGTGTGCAAACCTAAATTTCACTCACGAAGAGCACATCATTGTATTTCACCCGAATGTATGAAGTTTTTTTTATATATATATTCAAACATAAATTAATATTCTTTACGTTCCAAACAGCAATGATTTATGATACTCCTAAGGTCATTAAGCTGTTCAAAGGTG
Organism: Timema podura; assembly: GCA_033556935.1. Lineage (NCBI taxonomy): Eukaryota > Metazoa > Arthropoda > Insecta > Phasmatodea > Timematidae > Timema > Timema podura. The sequence continues at coordinate 46,962,376 of JAVRXN010000009.1, forward strand.
AACTAAATTGATGATCACTTGTCAAGATTATTTAACTTATGAAATAATATGGCTGACAGTTTATTTTCGTAGAAGAATACTCTCTAACAGAGATGATTGATTATTTTTCTAACTTCACGTTCAACAAGGATTATTAACGACACAAAGAAGGGTGCGTATAACGTTTGGCGCAATGTGGGATTATCCTAGGTGAAACACATTGGCTGCTTAGACCTGGTTGTTTATTGGATGTTTGACGCAGTTGTGAAAACCGGGGATGTCGAGTTCCTCCAAGATACCTCAAGGAACATTTTTAAGAAGTCATAGTGCAATAGCCTAGTTCCTTCAATTTATGGGAGAGGATGGGTTAAGGGTTACCACCACCCCCACCCCCTACGATTGTGGGTAAGTCCATGGGAAAAGGAACTTCGTACAGGAAATCACAAAATTAACTAACAAAAAAATTCACTAAAGCATGAAAGGTTAGGTTAAGTTTGGTTGGGTAGGAATTATATGTCTATGGTGGGCGGCAAGAAGAGAATGAGTCAAAAATTGATGTTTTTGAGCTCTGCCCATAATCTATATCAACTTTTTCCTTTCGCTTTCGAATGGTACCAAGGGCTTAAGTCTAGGTCCACTCTGTGTAAAGTTATATATTCCGATGCATAGGAATTAAGTCAAAATTTACATTGATAGATCAATATTAAGGTAAAAGTCAACTTAAGCCCTTTCGATCAAATTTTATATTTAATTTAAGATACAATAAAGCTTAGTATTTATGCCCTTAGTACCTCCTTATGCTGCAACAAACGAGAATCTTAAAGGCACAGTCATGTTATGACTTAAACTACTATTACATCTTAAGCATGTTATTTACTAAAGAAATCATGTTTGATGGTGTTGTAAGTTATCTATTAAACTCAGGTTTGGTCACAGAATACCGTACCATACATATTGTTGTGCGTTGGCTTGCCTCAGCTTTAAATTTACAAATTGACTTTGGATTATTATGCTTAATACTAGTGCCACTATTTGTTTAGTACTTTTTATAAATAAGGGTTGGTATAGTTGGTAGTTGCATTCTCTTATTCGTTATATTTTGATGGTTTGTTATTATAAACGGTTGATTCATCAAAACAAACTGTTTATTATATATTTTTAATCGTTCAGTAGTGAATATGGCAGGAAGAAGTGGTAGAATGTTTCGGATGGCTTTAAAAACAGTCGAGGACAATAATGAATGTGGTAAGTGCAATGTTTCTAACAAATATTGCTTTAATTCTAGCACATATTTGTTGATTTTGTTTTAGCAATGGTAAGTTTGGCCTTTTTAAAAAAAAATATTTAAATTTTGTATAACATAATCCGAAGAGCATTTGCTCACTCGGGGACTATGAGATTTACATACACTTTTTTTCATAATTTTATAAAAATTACTATTTAGTGATTTTATATTATGAATCATGTGAATGTTATAAAGTGAAAAATTATAAATTATGAAGAATGCATAAAAATAGATGAGTTAATTAACGGAAAAGTAAGAGTGAAACAAATGTACTGAGTAAATCATAAATTTCCATGTAAATTAATTCTAAATGAATACAATAATACTGTTTTGTGAAATTATAGTAAAAAGTAAAGAAAGACACTGACAATTCATTATAAGAAACATAACCGGATGGAGCTATGTCTAAAGTCCTACATGATACACACGTATACTTACACAAATATACAAATATATATAATACACATATCCACATACACAACAAATACACATACATATATATAACACACAAACACACACGATAATAAAGAATAAAAAACATAATAGAACTATCAATTATACGAAACACTAAAAAAATATATCATAGCTATATTTAAAGAACACCTAATATATGTCAAGTGGAGAATTTTGTATTATTATTTGACTGCATATAATTTTGTTTTCAAGGCTATGTTCCTATACATCGATCGCTTCAGCAACCAAAACAGCCAAGATCTTTGAGACAAGGAGGATTGTAGAGTGCTGTATTCCTTGTATGAGTATAAGATTGTTAAAGTGTTTGATTATTAATATATAGTTTGTAGTGTTTTTAAAATGTTGATAACGCTAGTATTTTGGAAAATTCTGTTGGTATGATCGTGTTATTTAGTATCGAGTTAGTACCATATTTGACTGTATTAAAAGACATATGATATAATTTCCTTGTATTTTTAGTGGTATAACCAGAGCTTGAGAATTCCAGTATGAATGTAGATTTTAGCTTGTTTGTATTCATTTAATAAACATGGATGTCTGTATGATAAATAATCAATTTTTCGAGTGGCATTAACTCCAGATGTGTATAAATCTCTAAATATTATGTGTATTAAATGGCAAGAGATAAAGGGCTCTAATTATTCTAGTTTGGAGAGCTGACAATCTCTTTAGTCTTGAATTTGTTGCATGGCCCAGATATTGTTCATATAAATTAAATGCGAGTGAACCGTTGAGTAATATAGGGAAAGTTTAACGGAATTTTTAATAGAAATGCACACCTACTTTAGCTCCAGCGACTGGGATTAGTATTTTATAACATTGTTAATGTGTGTTTCCCATAACAGATGCTTGTTGATAGTTAAACCAGATATGTGATGGAATCAACAAACTCAAGCATTTCATTTCCCATAAATATTTTACTACTTTCAAGGAGGATGGAAATTTGGTTTGTAAAATAAGATTAGTTTAGTTTTTTCAATGTTAATCGAGAGTTTGTCTAGCAAACTGTAGTGAAAAAAAGTATATATATTTATTTATTTTAATTTATTATTCTTATTCATTATAATTTTTATATACGAATTTATATATAAATATATAATGTTGGGCGCCAACTACCAACCACTTTTATTTTGTGAGGTAGGTAGATTTTTATTATTAAATAAATTTATCCCATAAACTGCTCAGCGGTAAGACGAAAACCCTTTCTCTTAAGACCCCTGGACTTTACCTAAAGTTTTAACTTAAGTTGGACACTTACAACCGAAGACTTCCTGAAGTAGATTATTATTCTTGCCCTGGACATCCAATCTACTGAGAATATCTATACATGGGATGCAAGTTAAAAAAAAAATGCAATGTACATTTATGTATTAAATAAAAAAATTACACAATTAAATTTAAAGAGTGATTGTAATTATTGTTGTAAATGAAATCCTTAAATAAACCCTACCTAGTAAAGCATGCCTCCTATGATATAAAATTAATAGAAGTATTGTTGAGCAATACTTAAAATGTTAAGCTCTCACTTGAATTGTGAGGATAAAATATATATATATATATATATATATATATATATATATATATATAATTATTGATACAGGAATATTTCTTTAAATAAGATAACAGGATTTTAACAAGAAAAAAAAGAATTATCCTTTAAAATATGTAACAATAATGTTATGATTCTTTAATAAACAAAATATTGTTCTGAGGTTGACAAACTGTAATATTTATAGTTTGAAAACTGATGTTATTTATACTTCTTTAATAATTTTAGGTATTATAGTCAATTATTTAAACCCTGAACAGAATGATTATAGATGAATTTGATCTCACACAAAAATGTCCGATCCTGCAAATGTTGACCCAAAGCTCCGACAACAATTAAATTCCAGGCCTTAAATTTCAACAAAATCTTCCTTGTAAACTTGCACTAGACCTTCCTCAAAGGTTAATCCTTCCTTTTTAGTGAAGTTTTGGCTAATGAAAATTACAATTAACCATAATAAAATATAATTAAAGGATTCCCAGATCGGGTCCTTCCCGACGCTTCCCAAAACAATTTTCGAGTCAACAAAACTAAACTTAAACAAAACACAAACCTGTTCTTTTTGTTTTTAAATAAACAATCTCCGGCCTAGGAGAAAATATAGTCGCCGAGATTTATAACAAAGATTAAAACAAACAATCTTAACTATTTAAATATTGAAAGTATTACTATAAAGATAACTTAACATTATAATTTGGCCAAATAAACATAAGTCATCTTTAAAATTAATTTAAATTTGGCACAAAAAAAACCCAAACCAAACGAGAATAATAACCTCTTCCGCTAGGGGCAATTATTTCTCCAAGTGGAAGCCAGATGTCATAAGTGTCCAAGAACATAAAAATAAATTAATATAATAGATCCGAAATAAACCACTCTCTAAAGCAGATAGCGTCAAAATCACCTACCAACAAAAATAATAAACATGGCGGGTTGGCAGCTTATGAATCAAAATAAAGAAAGATGATTTAATATAGTGAAATAAAGGTAAGTAGTTTATATGTATAACATATATTTTTAATTGTAAATGAATAAATAATGAATATTCGAACTTTTAGGAGTTGTGTATGAAATTTAAAACAAATAAACAGTAAAATTGTCAACGTTATTATATATTTGAAGAATTGAGTCAACTGACTATAACATTTATATTATAAGTAATTCTTTTGACAAAAATAACATCACAACATCCAGTCTAGCAAAGGAGGGATGTCAGCTCTAACATTATTAAGTATATCATTTAAGTTTTCCTCATCGTAGTATAAACATGTGTCATCCACAAAAAGTTGTATGTGACCTTTCAGTGCAGCCTCCTGTATATCATTTATGTAAATTAAAAACAGAATGGGTCCAAGAACTGCTCCTTGTGGGACACCACATATTTGCTTAAAATCGCTTTAGTATTTATCACCTATTTTATTTTTGATGATGACTCTCTGATATCTGGTATTTGAATAATTTTTAAACCATGTTAACACTGCCTAATCTAGTTGAAAACTCTCCAATTTATTGATAACTATTTGATGATTGACAGTGTCAAAAGCTTTAGTCAAATCAATAAACAGACATAGTCCCAGTTTCCCCTTATCCATTGAGTTTTTAATCTTAATAATTAGATCTGTAGCTGCTGTTTGCGTATTAGAACCTCACAAAAACCCATATTGGCTTTCAAAGAAGAAATTATTGTTTTTTTAGAGATAATGGATATGAGGCCTATAGTTATTACAATGTTTCTTAGAACCCTTTTTAAAAATCAATTAGCCAAAGCTATTATTTATGCTTTTAGTGAGGATTAGTGAGAGTTGTACAAATGGCAGCAATAAGCCAACTACCGAGTCGAAGATGGCTGCGTTATCTGATAGCTCGTGATATTAATATAATCACACATTTGTAGCCGACGATTTCCGCACGTCAATCATAGGCTCTGCCTTAAAATATGAATTAAGAATGACCCTGAGCATGGGACGAATCCTGATAGCTCAGTGGTCAGAGCATTGGCGTAGTAAGTCAAAGGTCCCGGATTCGATTCCCGTATCCAGGTGTCATTTTTCAATTTTCAGAATATGATATCTAGATGGAGTAATTCTCACTAAAAAGCATAAATAATACCTTTGGATAGATATATATATATATATATATATATATATATATATATATATAAATGATTGCTTATAGCTCTTGAACTATTGAATTTACTAAAATATATCCTGAATTAAAATATTTTTATTTCTAATAGTACTACAACTTTACTTCCAGTGATAAGCTATTTCATATCGATATATTAGCTTTTGAGAAAAACCATTTTATGCCTATTTTCCCGTTAGTAAACTACCCTTAATTACAGGGTCAGATATATAATTCCAAAAAACCCTTTGGGAAAACCTTAGGAAAACTATAGCTAGCAAGTTTTATCCAGGTCTGTAAAATGATTTCGGGTATAAGCTGAGTTACAGACTAACAGATAGATGACATCGCGAAAACCACTTTTATGTTTCAGTGGGTCATGGAAGGTTAAAATTTATCAAAATCTTGAGTTAAATTATTTTTTAACAATGACAATACTTATCACTCCAATGGGTTGAGAAAAAGTATAATGAGTATCATTATATTCCACCAAAAAGCATAAATCAAATAGCATACACTTTTACAGAAACATTAAAAAAAGAAGAAGAACATCTGTGACCACAAAAGAGGAGACAATAAATCTCATTTTCTGACTTGAATAGTAAAAACTCGTAGGATTTGTGAAACGAAATAATAGGTCTATATATTTTTGTAAAAACACTAAACCAAAAATCATAAATGAAATAAAAGACACGTACTTAATCTTTGGCATTAAGAACTAGCAACTCTGTTATAGGACGGTTGAGAAAAGAGAAACATCTTTGTCCACCAAAGAGCTTATGAATCAAATCCATTTTCAGACATGAATTAAAAAGTATATAAATTTGCTTACAACTAAGAAACTATTATTTTTATAAAATTATATTTCAAATAAAATATTTTTATCTTTAATAGTATTACAACTTTACAATGATAAGCTATTTTGTATCTCAATTAAGGATAAATGATGAAAATTTGAATATTTCCCTCACGTAAATTACCCTCAAATTCATTTTCATGAGATAATGAGAGCCTCCATCCTATTAATTATGATAAACAATGTCCAGATATAAAATTTAATCAAAATCGTTTGAGCGAATTTTGAGAAAATCGATTTTTTTTTCTTTTTGCCTTTCAGTACACTACCCTTAATTATAGAGTTAGATACCTAATTAAAAAATAACCTTGGGGGGACCTTATACCCATATACCAAGTTTTAGCCCAATCCGTAAAATAGTTTAAGCTTTAGCCCGCGGTACATAGAGACCGACAGACGGACAGACAGATAGACAGACGGAATTGCAAAACATCTTTTTGGTATCAGAGGGTCATGAAACGTCGACATTTATCAAAATCTCGAGTTTGATGAGTAAAAATAAATGTTACGTAACTCCGCACGGACTTTCTCACTCCATTGTTTAAAAATTGAGATATTTTCTCCTAATATCTGTGAAATGAAATAATATACACTAGCACATCCGATCTAGTTTCGGCATTTTATTAGAGGTTGCACATCTTATGGTTATCACATTACTATTAAATTTCTCATTTATAAAATTAGACCAATAAAATAGGTAAATATTGACTTTTGAGTCTAAAATGATAAAGAAAGATCATTTATGTACAAACATTTTTCCTAAGAGGTTGAAGGAAAAAGAACATACACTTTTTGAAAGACTTACTTATTTCTTACTCTATGGCATTAGAGAATTATTGCGTTAAACTTAAGTAGTATCTGTCCAACTAAAGTTCACAAAATTGAATTCATATATTTGCCAATATCTCAGAAACTATTGGTTTTATAAAGGTATATTTTAGATAAAAGTTTTTATAATTTTAATACTGGTAATACTGGTAATACTAAAATTTCGCAATGATAAGTTATTTTGCATCTCAAATAGTTGTGGAGATACGGAAATTTCCACATCTGTAAAAAACCCTAAAATTCATTTTCCTAAGAAAATGAAAATAGACATTTTGTATATAATTTTAATCAACGCAAAGATACAAATTATAATTAAAATCATTAGAGCAGATTTTGAGAAACTCTATTTTTCTCTTTTCGGCCTTTATTAAACTACTATTAATTTTAGGTTAAACAGATACACAGACAGGTGGCATTGCAAAAACAATTTTTTGGGGTTCGGAGGTCATGAAACGTTGACATCCATCAACATTTCGAGTTAGATTTTTTTGACGGTCGCAATACTTTACTTTTAGTTTTCGTAAAGTTAAAAAATGTATATATTTGCGTTTAGCTTGAAAATTATTGGTTTTATAAAAATATGCTTCAAACAATAAATATGTATTATAAATAGACCTACATATTTGCAATGATAAGTAATTTCATATCTCAAATATTTTCGGAGATATGGTTAAAAACGATAATTTACGCATCAGACCTGAAGCCTTAAATTCATTTTGCCGAAACAATTAGAGTTACAATTTTGTTTATAAAATTAATCAATTATTAGAAATGAAATTTAATCAAAGTCGTTAGAGCCGATTTTGAGAAAATCGATTTTACTCTTTTCACCCTTTAGTGAATTACCCTCAATTTTAGGATTAGATATCCAATTCCAAAAACCCCTAATAAGATAAGATAACGTCTATTTCATTAGTAACATCGAAAAGGGGCACTTGAATTATTTATAATATAAAAATAAATTAAGCCTATGTTTGTAAGAATTTATTTATAATCTATAAATAAACAACATGTATTGACATTTAAAATGTATTTTAAACCTTTTCTTGCATGCGCAAAGTTTTTATTTGAAACTAAACTAATATTCCATTTTTAAATATTGTTATCTTGCACATGGCCGCTTCCTGCATTGGTAAATTTATATAATTTCCTGTTCTTTCTCGGCTGGAAGAAAAATAACAAAATAGAAAGTTCACTGCACAGCTCTCAATGTGTGTTCTTTCTATTATTCACTTTGAAAGGTAAATAATAGAAGAGTAAATTTGGTATAAAATGTTGAACGATACAAGCAGCGGGAGTCTGATTCATCCCTATCACTTTAACACGCTTCGACTATTCCAGATATTAGCATTTACCAAAGCTCGACGTTTGCAAGAAATATTTAATATTTATAAAATAATAACATCTTTTTTATTCAGCACAAGGTCAAATAAAATGTATAGGCTCTTTTTGAAATAATAATTCTTCCCCGTGCTATGATTGCTTTTAACTAATATTTAGGTGATCTGGCGGTCTAGGGGTAAGGTGTCAGACTTCTGTGCTAGGAGCCTGGGGTTCAATCCTTGGTCCCGGCACAGATTTATCTGATTGCCAAACCCTTCCTTCACCTCTGACAAGACGTGTATTAATCACAACTTGTGAATGTGTGGATTGCCAGGTCTCCACCGTGGTTCGGATTCCACATTAAACTGTAGGTCCTTCATTCCATCTCACACTCACCCTACCATTACACATTAGCATAAGTGCGTATGAAACGAACGGGTATTAAGACGTGGTGATAATAATAATAACTAATATTTGTATTTATTATAGACAACTATATAATTACTGCCTATCTCAAATCTACAACATATTTTATATCAAAAAATTCACTTTATATTACAAAATAGATTATATTAGTTTGATTTTTTACATTTATATGTTTATTTCGGTTTTATGGAAAATCTAGTGTTGCAAAAAATATTATTTAGTTGTCAATCTTTAAGAATATTTACTCACATGATTGGTAATAATTATAATGAGTAACAGACCACTTTGATTAAAATCATTCACATTTTTAGAGTTATATTTAAATTATTATTTATAACATTTTAGATAGTAACTGCATTACCAACAGACTATAATTGAGAAAGGCTATTTAGAGGAGATTCAATCACGTTAACAAATGGAGGGGATGTGAGAATTAATTTTAGAAAATCACTCCAGTGCACTGTGCCAAGAGTCGAACCTCAACCATTCCTTCATCGGACATTCAGGCTTCACGTCTAACCATGTTACCACCAGTGCTTATGACTAATTAAACGATTTTATATTGTTTTACTCGATAATCTTTTACATATTTTATTTAATTATAGTAATTCAAATTTTAACATTTTCTCTACATGAAATATACATTTCATCACAAATATATTTTCCGAGTTTTTGACAAGTTTGTAAAAATACTCTTAATATAAATACTCCATTATCTTAAGATCCACCTTAATAATGTTTAAAATATGATCTGTGCATGTACTATTATAATTTAATGGCAACTAAAGAATGATATTGTATAGCTCTATAAACTGCGTTGATGGTAGGGACTAAGTTGTCATTAACATCTGGTCTAGTTTGATGACCAAAGGTAGGTGTGAGCTTGAATCACGGCCGGATGTAATGAGAGTGGTTTTTACCTGATGTTTTGCAACCCTCCCTCTACGTTAATGTGAGTACATTACCATTAAATTATACCCTCCTCCTCATTAACCCCCTAATATACGGGGATATCCTGGAGGTATAGTCTCAAGCGTTGCACACACACACAAAAAAAAGTCTAACGTTAGTAATAAGTATTAATAATAATGTGACTGTTACTATTGGATAAAATGACAACCATCCAAGATCAATTAAGATGGGGATGTAGGTAACCCTAGAAAAGGTCAGTCTTTTTGCGGTTTATTTACGCCAAAACTTTTTTTCGGCCAAAATGAATAAATTATTATTTAATTAGAAACATAGAGTTTAATTTTCTTCACATAAACAGCTAATGAACATCTGTCATGAGCAAAGTTGCATTGGTTGACAAACATTTTCGATGAAGAAAAAAAAGTTTTCTTTAAATTCCAAGACAACCTTGACAGATATTCAAGAGACGTTGATATCCCCATTTGAAGAAAATTAAACGCTATGTTTCTAATGAAGCAATATTTTATTTATTTGGCTAAAAAATTAAAACACTACAAACACACAGGTCTTAGCTCGCTTACCCTACACTCACACCTCAAGTGCTAACAAACATCGCATGAAACTCTCATATCACACTTTCCTTTGTACACGGAAACAAAGCCATTTGATCATTTACAGCCCTTATCTGTGCTTAGTACATTTTTAATTTTATTCTTCAAAATTTTACCAATCTAATAATTTAAAATGATATATTTTAATTAATAAGTGGACTTCTTCACAAAAATCAATAATATTTTCTAATTCAAGTGAATATTTCACGGTGTTCACTTTATTTGTTCGATTCCCAGCAGGATGAAATTAGAGGTTCCCTTCTCGAATTGAAGGGTAACCGGTCTGAGGACTTGGTGTTTGGTTTTTTACTAGAGTTAATTTAGTTTGTAAATCATGAGCTTACATAAACAAGCGGTTCATATAGTATCCGTTGAATATTCTTAGTAGAAACACTTTACAATAACCCTTACAGGAAAAGGCTCAGGCTTCTAAAACAATCCTTCAACTAATTCTATTCCATTATTTTAGCATTTTATTTTTGCATTGCTCACTTTATCTTTAAAACAGAAAGAGGCTTTTATATCCGGATTTATAGGTGAGGCTGTCCTTTGTATGAAAGAGTCACTCTTAAGTGTAGTGACGTCAAAGAAAATAGCGTCGAACAAAATGATCTCCTCTCATAAATATATATCACTATACAATAATTTTAATTGGAATTGCTAAGAAAAGCAAAGCTATTGTTTCTATTTATTATAAGGTTTATGTTAATGACTATCATATTCATTAGAGATCAATAAGAGTAACCCTCGCTATCCTCATAATTAAATATCTAAATGGTTATATAACAATATATTCATTAATATTCCTTTTTAAAATTTTATTTTTAAATACTTGTATGTGTCATTTTTTAAAATATTTACCTTGTTTGATTGTGAATCCTCCTATTTCTACAAACGACCTAAACTCACACTGAATTACACTGAACTAAACCACATTTTAAAAATTTCTCTGGACACTTGTCTTTAAAAATATATAATTTAATTTTTTTTTCTATAAACGTACATTTTGAACTACCACAATGCACAGTCCAGGAAAAACCTTAACTTACAATTAGAAAAGTTACTAAAGCTACTTTCATGTATTCATACGTCAAGTCATGTGAATTACAGCTGAGAATCTCTCTATATATATACATATAAATGATCAATGCCTCTAAGATAGCATTAGTAATATAGTGAAATGTTATTCTTATTGACAGTAAGAAAATATGTTTTTTTAAAAGGTTCTTCCTCTGAAAATACGACTCTGGTTTAATGATAAGCTAAGCGATATCCAGTAGATTAGTGTTTCATCTTAATCAAACTGTCAGTTTTAAAACTCACATCACAGGTAACTTCAGAATATGTCGGGCAAGTGGCGAGGTGGAATATGTCGGCCTCACCGCTGGAAACTTGGGGTGTCTTTACAAGTTGGGAGGAAAAGGGCGGAAAGAGTGAGGTTTTTCTTCACTCTTGAGAGAGAAGTTAGGACGGTAAGGTTGGTTGATAGGGGGCGGGGTAAGAGGGTGAAAGGGTCACCAAGTTGAGTAGGGATAGTTTACTTTCCTCCAGAAGTACTTGAAGTTCTGTCGAGAATCGAGAGGAAGAACGAGCTTAACAGTCGCCATCATGTGTAATCAGCACCATCGAGCTTAGCTTACACCCCCTCAACCCCCTCCCAACCCACCCCCCATAAAGCTTAGCTTACACCCTCTCTATTTCCCACTCTCCTCATCTCACTGCACACAGTGAACCCAATCTCAAAAGGTTTCAGATGAAAGAGCAGCTCTAAACATATTCTCCGACCAAGTAGATTGAACTCGCACCATGATCCAAGGGCAACGTCAAGCTCGTGGCTTGACAATCCCGTGGGCATGTTTATTAATACAGTAAGAGTTGGGTAGTTAGACATTGGTTCATTCACAAAATTGGATAATTCGTGCACACCATGGTTCCCTATGAAATTTATTTCTAAATCAATGCTAAAAAATAATATTTAAATATAATTTTAGAAGTTAATATTTGTATATTTCCAGGCCTATATATTGTTAATTTTTTCGAGTTTGTACTCATTTCAAACATAGCTTTACGATCTTTATTAAAGCCCCCCATATGCCGAGAACGTCAAATAAAGTTGGTGTTAGCCTCTTGACACACAGTAAGCGAAGAATTATGCACCGGTGGCGAGCGGTTTGCCTAATACGGGATGTTTTGGCTCGGCTTTCATCAAATTCTGATTTAAGTTAGCAATTATCTTATGCTAATTTTCCAAAGTTTTTAAATTTTGTGTTATAATTATTCTAGTTTTTTGTGTTTGTATCTATTTTATAGCTGTGTTTTATCTAGCATGTATAAAAAATATATATTTATATGTATCATATTTTGAGGTTATTGATTTATTGTGTATCAGCTGATTAGATACTCATGAAAATGGTTAGTTCAAGGTTTGGCTATTTCAAATTTTATTTAGAATATATCTCTTGGACTTCGAATCAAAAAAGTTCTACTGTACATATTTTCACACTCTCTCTACATGAGTGCAGTTAAATTTCACCTTCCTTTACTCTAAAAAGAATGCAGATAGACAGTCAGGATGGGTTGTGAAATGATTCAACAAGTCTTTTTAATATCAGAAACTGTTAGCACCAAGATCATCCATCTTTGTAGAGTTAATGTGATTGATTCCAATAAATACCGTTAAAAATAATCTTACATATTTCAGTTGTGGATCATGTTAATAAACTGTAATAGGTGTAAACAGTTTTCAGTATTACTGCTAGAATCACTAAATAGTCCAAATGTCAGAATTCTTTTAAATTGCTACATCAATCTGTGGGTCTGTGTATATATATATATATATAACGTTTAGTAAGAAGCGGTGTAATATATATAACGTTTAGTAAAAACCGGTGTAATATATATATATCACTGCTTCTTACTAACCATTCGGGCTATACGCTTATAAACAAATAAGCTAAAGTTTTTATAGATCAAAAAGGTTTTATTTAAAGGAAGTATTCCCGTATTTGAGTGGATAGAGGGAGAGTGTAAAAGCATTTTGGAAAAATACCTCAGTACACCCGACCAAGATTCGAAACCTCGATCTCCCCGTCATCATAAGCCTAGTGTACTGTGATAGTAGTGCGTTAGACCATGTATATGTATGTATGTATGTATGTATGTATGTATGTATGTATGTATGTAATGTATGTATGTATTTATTTATGTATAGTGAGACATGATATCTCCAATTAAGGGCGCCCATGCGAGTTTTCCAAATGGAGGGCGTATTGGTGTCTATCTTCCGGGGCTTTGGCATTCACCACCCCGTTCCTCGAGAGAAAATTTCGGGAATATAACCTTGTGGGAAGGGATTATAGAGCATCTGAATATAATTTTTAGTTGATTATATGAGCTTCAAGAGCCAGTTTAGAAAAAAAAGTTTCTGAAAAAAAAATGGAATTATAGTTGAGCCCATTGAAAAGAAATATTATGTTTTCTTAGCAAAGTGAAGCCAAACCTCAAATACTCAGTTTTATTTTTCCATGAAAATTAAAAATGTAACTATTGAAGATTAATAGGGGATGGGGGGACCGGATCCTTCCTTATCAGCCATTTATGCTCTCCAATATTAGTAGAGTATGTGCTTACCTTTCTTAAATCTAGCTATATCCTTCCTCTCACTCTTTCATTAACAAGTTTCACATTCAGTCCTTGTGTTCTTCTTTTTGTCATTTTATCCTGTATTAGCCCTCTAGCTTTTCCTACTTAGTTTTTAATTTGAATTTTCCATTATCTCAACTCCATATTTTTAACTTCTTTGCCCCTTTCTTATTTTACCTGCTTTAAGTTTATGTTTGCCAGTAATCTGAAAACAGGTAGTAAGACGTGGTTCTAGAAAATATAAATGTTACGGAACTTCGCACGGACTTTCTCGCTACATTGTTTAAAAATAGAGATATTTATTCAAAACTCGTAATATACGTGAAACGAAATAATATACACTAGCAAACCCAAACACAAATTACATTAGATTTGAGTAAAACCTTTTTTGACTCCCGCTTTTATATGTTATAATTTTATTTTCAAAGAATAAAATCCTCAATTGTATTTTTGGGCCTATAAAAATGATCGAAATTGGGTCTAAAAGGGTCAAAACTTCGTATTAAAATTTCGATTCCCAATTAAAATTTTCTACATTTTACTAGAGGTTGTTTATCTCTTGGTTATCGCATTGCTATTCAATTCCTCATTTATAAAATTTGACCAATAAAATAGGTAAATATTGACTATTGAGTCTAAAATGATATAGATAGACCATTGTTGTACAAACATTTCTCCTAAGAGGTTGAAAGAAAGCGAATATACACTTTTTGAGAGAGCTACTTATCTACTTACTCTATGGCATTAAAGAATTATTGCGTTAAACTTAGGTAGTATCTCTGTACAACTAAATTTCAAAAATTGTATTTATATATTTGCTAATATCTCAGAAACTATTTGTATAGTAAAGATATATTTCAAATAACATTTTTATTTCTAATAGTACTACAATTTTGCAATGCTTAGTTATTTAGTATCTCAAATCGTTGCGGAGATACGGAAATTTCCGCTTCTGTAAAATACCCTAAAAGTCATTTTCATGGGAAAATGAAAATAGCCATTTTTGTTTAAAATCTTGATCAAAGCCTGATAAGAATTTTAATCAAAATCGTTAGAGCCGATTTTGAAACAATCGATTTTTTCTCTTTTCACCCTTTACTAAACTACTCTTAATTTTAGGGTTAAGCAGACACACAGACAGACGACATTGCAAACACAATTTTTTTAGGGTTCGAGGGTTCATGAAACGTTAAAATTCATCATCATCTCGGTTTAGATTTTTTTTACCTTAAGTTTCTAAAAAATTAAAAAATATATATTTTCGTTTAGATTGAAAATTATAGGTTTTATAAAAACATGTTTCAAATAAAATACTTGTATTGTAAAAAGACTTACATATTTGCTGTGATAAGTAATTTCATATCTCAAATAGTTTCGGAGGTGTGATAAAAAATGAGAATTTACACATATGACTGGAACCCTTAAATTCATTTTGCCAAAAAAATGAGAGTAGATTTTTAAAAATAATATTGATCAATGCTTTGAAATGAAATTTAATCAAAATCGTTAAGCCGATTTTTATAAAATCAATTTTTTCTCTTTCTGCCCTTCAGCAAACTACCTTTAACTTTAGGGTTAGATTTCTAATTCCAAAAACCCATCGGGGTAACTCTATGAAAACCCTAGATACCAATTCTTAGCCCAATCGGTAAAATAGTTTATACTCTATTCCGAGATACAAACAGACGGATGGACAGATATATAGACGGACAGACAGACAGAGAGACAGACATACAGACAGAGAGACAGACATACAGACAGAGAGACAAGTTCAAAAACAACTTTTTCGGATTTTGGGGTAATGAAACGTCAAAATTCATCAAAATCTCGAGTTCAATATTTTTGACGATCGCAATAATTTATCTACCTGTAAGATATCGATAAAGTGAAAATAACCTTCAATTTCTGATAGTTTCTCACATTGCAAATCATCTTTGAGAGAACTGCACGGTTACCAATGGAAAACAGCGTTGTCATTCGTTCGTTTTCTTGTGGTCCATCTCCCTTCACATGTATAACAAGTTTTTCAACGCTGGTTAGTCGATGTTGCCAGTAGCTCTTTCTTAACCCAGAAAAAATAAAATAACTAAAAGCGGGGAGATTTGGCAACAATTAACTGAAAGAGAGAGAAGATAAACTTTTCTCATAAGACATGCAGATCCCTCAGCTATGATATTGGCTGTAGTTTTGTTTGTCCAAAGGCATGTTATACTATAGGTTTTTTTTACTTTCAAATATCAAGAGAAAGTGTTGTAATCATAAATAATTTTGACTTAGAGTTTATGTTGAATTTTTAGTTTTTAGGTATGCCCGAACGCAAAAAAGTGTATTTTACTATTCTGTGTGTCCCCATGTCTGTAGGCCTGTCTGTCTGTCTCTGGCCATATATTTGAAACGGTTTGTTGGATTTGGCTCAAATTTGATATTTAGAAGTTATGGTGTAATATCTTAGGATTTTTGTTCTTATTTTGAACTTTGTCCTCAAATTATGGTAGTTTACCGATGAAGAATTTTTGTTGAATTCCAAAATTTTCAAAAATTGACTCTAACGCTTTTGTTAAAATGGATATTTAGGGAATGTTTTACCTTCTAAATAACAATTTATTTTTGGTTTTGAGGTAAAAATTCGTAAGTGAATAATTAACTTACAAGCGTTTTTCCAAAATGGATTTATTATCTATTTATTTCTTAAATGGCTTTTACGATTTTGTTAAAAAAAATGTATCTCTGTAGAGATCTGACACCTTAGCTCAGTCGGTAGCTTGTCTGTCTACTAAGCTAAGGGTCCCAGGTTCGATTTCTGGCATGGTCGAAACATTTATAAGGGGTGAATTGTCGACTTATCATTTTACAGTGATGAATTAACGGCCAGGGACTGGATGTTGTGCCTGTCTTAGTCTTGACTCTAATGATTTGTTTACAAATATGTATATTGAGGTTGTTTGACATAAATAATAAAACTGTATGCTAATTTTATGTGTAAAAATTAATATATAAAGAGCGTTAACTGTCATTAACAATATTAAGTGTTTGTTTTAATGAGGAAAACATATTTTTGGTTAGTTTACTGAAAACCTATTTTGGAAAATTTTATTCAAAGCTATAGTAAACAATTAAAAAATGTGCGCTATTGTGAAACACCGTTTATTTCACATATTCGTACACATAATTTTATTTGCTACATGCTAAAATTTAGTATAGATACTTAATTATTTTCCCCTAGCTAGGTAATAGTTTATGATATTTCTTATTTATAACTTTTTTTAGCCTTTAGTTTAGTTTTTAAAATCTTTTTAAGTGATTTTTTTCTGTATTTTAGTACATTTTTATAAGACTTTTTTATGTTCTTTTTTAAAAAGTTTTAGAAAATTTTTAAACTGTTCTTACTATGTTCTTTTTTATAGCTTTTCTCTTAAACATCTTTTACTTGTTAGTAGTTTATTTTTATAATGCTTCTTTGAAATTTATTTTTAACGTTTTTTACAAAAAAATTCTTTAGCTTTTGCCAATTTTTATAGCGCTCTTTTATTTTGTATACTTATACATTGTTTTCATATGTCATTTTTCTATTATTTTTGTTTTTGTTTTATTTCACATGCGGAGATCTGCTCCACGTATGGTTACTAAACCTGATCCATTGCCTTTTAGAGTAATGTGTCAACCACACCTTTAAATAATTTATTTTTAATTGTTTATTTAGCTATTATATGTTACCACTAGATTAATAAGTTAGTTTTTATGCATAATGACCGGTTATTTTACAACGTAAACGATATTAGTGGTTAATGTGATTAAATTACATACAATTTGTTATTTTAACCGGTTATTTTACATAACAACAAAACCTGTTTGGCTAGAGTGAAAAATTATAATATTCTGAAGGCTAGGTTGGGTTAGGTTAGGTTAGATTTTGTTAGACTAGGTTAGGTTAAGTTAGATTTTATTAGATTAGGTTATGTTAGATTTTGTTAGGTTAGGTTAGATTATGTTAGGTTAGATTAGGTTGGATTAGGTTAAATTAGATTAGTTGAGATAAGGTTAGGTTAGGTTAGTTTAGGTTAAACGAAAAGATTCCATATCAAGATAATACCACACGTCCGCACTCAATAAAGATGTACCTTAATTGACATGCACAACAGACGCCACGTATGAAACTGACAGGGACTCAGATTCAAATTTGCACAAATGTGAGATTTAGCTTTTTAGTCAGAGGGTGCTGGTCATTATACATAACAACATGTTAAGTGAATAATTTGACTAAAACATTAAAAATTTATCATATTCACCAGAACCGATGGTTACTATACATAACATCCGGTGATAATGTATATTAACCTTGAAACCCTAATCCTGGATACCATTAATGATGGTAGTGATAAATACAATTAAATTAAGCAAGGATAGTATACCATACATAGCTAAACAAAGAGAGAAATACAATCTAACAAATAAGTTTATTTAAATCAAAACAAAAGAGAATAGTAAACATATTCACAGACATAAGGGCATTCCACACTTTCCATATTAAATGTACGGTGTACACAATTTAACTAGAAACAATGTTAGCAATTTGCCATGTTTGGTGTGAGGCACCTTATATTGACACTTAACCAGGACAACAATGCTTGGGTTGAAGATTGAATAACTGGTGACTCCTTAAAAAAGGATATGCGCACTTTCTTGAACGAAAGTGTACAAAACAGATAACTATAGCAATACTAATCAGAACGATTAAATCAAGTTATGGCTAAGCCACCATACAAAACACTACTCAGCCATACGGTTGTTAACCTGATATACAAGCATGATCAAATAATTACGATGAACAACTTTTAAAACTAGGGAGTCCGTACTTAAGGAGTTACAGCTATAGCTGTTAACTGAACTAGCTAGCGTTGGTTAACTCCAAAAAAGAGTAACGTGATACATTTTTTAAATTCATTTTCCTTAATTATCTATCCCGATACCTATAATGTATCTCGGGACTTAATTCTATAATCTCAATTTAGTTAGCATCATTTATCTTTGTCCTTTATTTACTATAATATAAGTTTGAATCTAATCTAACATCCTTTTATTCCTAATACTAATTCCTAATCCTATTATTTGGTCTGCCCCGGGTATATTATGCCCCCGGTACCCTGACCCACTGGGTGTCTCGCCATCCTCTGTATCTAGTGGTCTCCAGATCGGTGAGAGCCCCAGCAGGGGTGGGAATCCCCCTATCCACCACCTCGGGAGGCACCCTACCGGAGAGTGCACTCAGCCTACTCCTAACTGATTACACTGCTTATTGGATCTAAAACTAAATTATACGAACTAACAAAAGTAACTAAACTAAAACTAACTTAACCTAAACATTTCCTTCACTCAGCAGCTGCAAGGTCTCATGACGTTTTCATATAGTCCATTATTACAGCCAAAAGCAGCTGAAGATGGACCAAGATGACGGACTGGACGCCCGACAAATCTATCCCAGAATCTCCCTTGTTCCCAAGTGGGCCGGACCATCCGATTGAGGGGCTATGTTCCCCGTCTCAACCAATGTTACTTCTGAACGCTTTTATAAAAATACATGTTTCAAATAAATACTTGTATTGTAAAAAGACTTTCCATATTTGCTGTGATAAGTAATTTCATATCTCAACATAGTTTCGGAGGTGTGATAAAAAAATGGAGAATGTTGACACATTATGTCTGGAACATCCTTAAATTCTCATTTTGCCAAAAAAAGTGAGAGTTAGATTTTTAAAATATAATATTTGATCAGCGGTTTGAAAATGAAATTTAATCAAGATCGTTAAGACGATTTTTATGAAAATCTATTTTTTCTCTTTCTGCCCATTCAGCAAACTACCTTTAACGATTAGGGTTAGACTTTTAATTCCAAAACCCATGGGGTAAACTCTATGAAAACCCTAGATACCAATCTTAGCCCATTCGGATAAAATAGTTCTTATACTCTATTCCGAGATACAAACAGACGGATGGACAGAATATGTAGACGGATCAGACAGACAGATGAGCAGACATTACAGACAGAGAGACAGACATACAGACAGAGAGACAAGTTTCTCAAAAACAACTTTTTCGGATTTTGGGTAATGAAACGTCAAAATTCATAAAAAATCTCGAGTTCAATATGTTTGAGCGATTCGCTCTCAATATTTATTCCCAGAATATGTTAGGAGTGTGATAGAGAGAAGTATATGGAAGAGATATATATAGAGAACACAGCGTCACTCTCTCTTCTGATTGTTTTCTCTACATATGCAAATTCCATCTTGAGAGAACTGCACGGTTACCAATGGAAAACAGCGTATGTCATTCTCGTTCGTTTGTTGTGTCCATCCTCCCTTCTACTTGTATAACAAGTTATTCAACGCTGTTCGTTCGATGTTGCCAGTAGCTCTTTCTCTGTAAGCCATGAAAAATAAAATAACTAAAAGGGGGAGATTTGATGGCAACAAATTAAACTGAAAAAGAGAGAGTGAGAAGATAAAACTTTTCTCATTAGAATGCAGATCATACAGCTATGATATTGGCATGAGTTTTGTTTGTCCATAAGGCATGTTATACTATTAGGGTTGTTTATTTTACTTTCAAATATCAAGAGAAAGTGTTGTAATATAAATTAATTTTTTGACTTAGAGTTTATGTTGGTAATTTTTAGATTTATTAGGTATGCCCCGCCCGAACCGCAAAAAAGTGTATTTTACTATTCTGTGTGTCCCATGTCTGTAGGCCTGTCTGTCTGTCTCCTTGCCCATATTTTGAAACGCGTTTTTATGGATTTGGCCCTCATCCAAAAATTTGATATTTAGATCATTATGGTGTAATATCTTAGGATTTTTTGTTGTTCTTATTTTGAACTTTGTCTCAAATTCTGGTAGTGTACTGATGAAGAATTTTTGTTTGAATTCCAAAAATTTTCAAAAATTGACTCTAACGGCTTTTGTTAAAATGGATATTTAGGAGGATTGTGATTACCTTCTAAATGTAACAATTTATTTTTGGTTTTGATGTTAAAACTTAGTAAGTGAATAATTAACTTACAAGCGTTTTTCCAAAATGGATTTATTATCTATTTATTTCTTAAATGGCTTTTACGATTTTGTTAAAAAAAATGTATCTCTGTAGAGATCTGACACCTTAGCTCAGTCGGTAGCTTGTCTGTCTACTAAGCTAAGGGTCCCAGGTTCGATTTCTGGCATGGTCGAAACATTTATAAGGGGTGAATTGTCGACTTATCATTTTACAGTGATGAATTAACGGCCAGGGACTGGATGTTGTGCCTGTCTTAGTCTTGACTCTAATGATTTGTTTACAAATATGTATATTGAGGTTGTTTGACATAAATAATAAAACTGTATGCTAATTTTATGTGTAAAAATTAATATATAAAGAGCGTTAACTGTCATTAACAATATTAAGTGTTTGTTTTAATGAGGAAAACATATTTTTGGTTAGTTTACTGAAAACCTATTTTGGAAAATTTTATTCAAAGCTATAGTAAACAATTAAAAAATGTGCGCTATTGTGAAACACCGTTTATTTCACATATTCGTACACATAATTTTATTTGCTACATGCTAAAATTTAGTATAGATACTTAATTATTTTCCCCTAGCTAGGTAATAGTTTATGATATTTCTTATTTATAACTTTTTTTAGCCTTTAGTTTAGTTTTTAAAATCTTTTTAAGTGATTTTTTTCTGTATTTTAGTACATTTTTATAAGACTTTTTTATGTTCTTTTTTAAAAAGTTTTAGAAAATTTTTAAACTGTTCTTACTATGTTCTTTTTTATAGCTTTTCTCTTAAACATCTTTTACTTGTTAGTAGTTTATTTTTATAATGCTTCTTTGAAATTTATTTTTAACGTTTTTTACAAAAAAATTCTTTAGCTTTTGCCAATTTTTATAGCGCTCTTTTTATTTTGTATACTTATACATTGTTTTCATATGTCATTTTTCTATTATTTTTGTTTTTGTTTTATTTCACATGCGGAGATCTGCTCCACGTATGGTTACTAAACCTGATCCATTGCCTTTTAGAGTAATGTGTCAACCACACCTTTAAATAATTTTTTTTTTAATTGTTTATTTAGCTATTATATGTTACCACTAGATTAATAAGTTAGTTTTTATGCATAATGACCGGTTATTTTACAACGTAAACGATATTAGTGGTTAATGTGATTAAATTACATACAATTTGTTATTTTAACCGGTTATTTTACATAACAACAAAACCTGTTTGGCTAGAGTGAAAAATTATAATATTCTGAAGGCTAGGTTGGGTTAGGTTAGGTTAGATTTTGTTAGACTAGGTTAGGTTAAGTTAGATTTTATTAGATTAGGTTATGTTAGATTTTGTTAGGTTAGGTTAGATTATGTTAGGTTAGATTAGGTTGGATTAGGTTAAATTAGATTAGTTGAGATAAGGTTAGGTTAGGTTAGTTTAGGTTAAACGAAAAGATTCCATATCAAGATAATACCACACGTCCGCACTCAATAAAGATGTACCTTAATTGACATGCACAACAGACGCCACGTATGAAAACTGACAGGGACTCAGATTCAAATTTGCACAAATGTGAGATTTAGCTTTTTAGTCAGAGGGTGCTGGTCATTATACATAACAACATGTTAAGTGAATAATTTGACTAAAACATTAAAAATTTATCATATTCACCAGAACCGATGGTTACTATACATAACATCCGGTGATAATGTATATTAACCTTGAAACCCTAATCCTGGATACCATTAATGATGGTAGTGATAAATACAATTAAATTAAGCAAGGATAGTATACCATACATAGCTAAACAAAGAGAGAAATACAATCTAACAAATAAGTTTATTTAAATCAAAACAAAAGAGAATAGTAAACATATTCACAGACATAAGGGCATTCCACACTTTCCATATTAAATGTACGGTGTACACAATTTAACTAGAAACAATGTTAGCAATTTGCCATGTTTGGTGTGAGGCACCTTATATTGACACTTAACCAGGACAACAATGCTTGGGTTGAAGATTGAATAACTGGTGACTCCTTAAAAAGGATATGCGCACTTTCTTGAACGAAAGTGTACAAAACAGATAACTATAGCAATACTAATCAGAACGATTAAATCAAGTTATGGCTAAGCCACCATACAAAACACTACTCAAGCCATACGGTTGTTAACCTGATATACAAGCATGATCAAATAATTACGATGAACAACTTTTAAAACTAGGGAGTCCGTACTTAAGGAGTTACAGCTATAGCTGTTAACTGAACTAGCTAGCGTTGGTTAACTCCAAAAAAGAGTAACGTGATACATTTTTTAAATTCATTTTCCTTAATTATCTATCCCGATACCTATAATGTATCTCGGGACTTAATTCTATAATCTCAATTTAGTTAGCATCATTTATCTTTGTCCTTTATTTACTATAATATAAGTTTGAATCTAATCTAACATCCTTTTATTCCTAATACTAATTCCTAATCCTATTATTTGGTCTGCCCCGGGTATATTATGCCCCCGGTACCCTGACCCACTGGGTGTCTCGCCATCCTCTGTATCTAGTGGTCTCCAGATCGGTGAGAGCCCCAGCAGGGGTGGGAATCCCCCTATCCACCACCTCGGGAGGCACCCTACCGGAGAGTGCACTCAGCCTACTCCTAACTGATTACACTGCTTATTGGATCTAAAACTAAATTATACGAACTAACAAAAGTAACTAAACTAAAACTAACTTAACCTAAACATTTCCTTCACTCAGCAGCTGCAAGGTCTCATGACGTTTTCATATAGTCCATTATTACAGCCAAAAGCAGCTGAAGATGGACCAAGATGACGGACTGGACGCCCGACAAATCTATCCCAGAATCTCCCTTGTTCCCAAGTGGGCCGGACCATCCGATTGAGGGGCTATGTTCCCCGTCTCAACCAATGTTACTTCTGAACGCTCCTCAGCTGGTAGCTTAGCGTCCCCGGGTTCATCAACAGTTTGCACTACTGAAATCCAGAGAGAACCTATCCTCAGCTGAACTCCGGGTAGCCAGGAGTTCCAAAACGCTCTACCTCGCCAGGTGGCACAATCTTTACTTATTACTAGTCTAATTTCTTGTGCCAGTTAGTAAAATTCTTCTAGTTTAGATGTTAAGTCACTATCCTCAGTAGCGTCACTCTCGTCTTCCGTCTCTTCTTCTTCTTTTCCAGTCTCTGTTCTTCCCATTTGTCTCACCTGTATACTATGCTTCAATTCATTCATGTACTTGTCCCTCTCTCGTTTCAAAACTTTGTTTGTGATATCATCCAGCAGGATCCACCTGTCCACATCTCTCAGTATGTGGTATATAGCTCCCGCCTGGAGTGGTATCTGCAACTCCTCTCTACACTAAGACGTATTCTCACACCTAAATACCACATGTTCAGGAGTAGCCTCCTTTCCGCAGTCTTATTGTCCTGAGTCAGTCAGTCACCTAAGAAAGAGGGCCACCCTGTGCGGTCCATGACCATTTATATAATACACCAACCCCGGAGAGGGCTCCAGGAATTCAAGTCATAGCCTCTCTTCTATATTTGGAAACAGATGGTAGGTTCTCCTACCAGTCACGCTTCCATCCCAATCTTCTTGCCATTCATTCAACAAGAATCTTCTGACTTGAAATACATTCACCACTCCCTCTCCCGTTAGCATAGCCACTCTGTCAAGTTTCCCTTTCCTTAACCAGTACATGGCCACCCTCCTCCTTATTTCCAGGTTAAGTAGCCAGGTACCCAGGGCTATATATTCATAGCATCTGTTGCAACTGTCCTACAAGAGTTCCTCAGAAAAATACTCCTTTGAAGACTCCTGATTTTCCTCTTCATTCTTACCTTCCTCAACTTCTGCACCCATGCGCTGGCCCCGTAACCTAATATAGAAACCAGAAGTGCCTGATGATATGTATGGATTAAGAGCATAGACAGTCTAAATCTACCTTGTCCAATAATGATTATTTTATTCATCACTCTCAATGCCCTTGCACTTATGCTCTCCATGTGGACCACGAAGCCACACTTCTCTTTCAACACAACTCTCAGGTACCTGGTTGATCTGCTATGTTTTATTGTCTGTCTTCCTATTTTAACTATCAGGTCTTTCTTAAGCACTCCTTTGAACAGCACGTATGTAGTCTTCGCGGGCGCCAAACTTAATTTTACTTTCTTACACCAAGAGTCCAATTCAGCTAGTACTGCATTGCTCTCGGCTTCAAGCTGCAATCGTGATTTAGCCTCCACAACAATTAGTAAGTCCTGCGCAAAGACAACCACTCCTGCTGTTCCTGGAAGCACCTTTATTAACTTGCTATTTTTAAGTTGTATTTGTTGTATCGCTGTTTCAGTTCACTAGATTTGGATCGATATATTTTATTATCCTTGTTTATTATATTTATTTTATGTTAGCTATTGTTCACTGTTAGAGTAGCGTCCATTGTTGGTAAGCGCATTGTTGCTTCCTATTGTTGCACTTGATTATGGTAAGTTCAGGTCCTTCATTGTTGCCTTGCCAGGAATCCCACCAAACCCAGCGAGACTGATGATTGCATCGGTTACCTACAGGTGCCCAGGGTGGCCCTGTGGACTTGTATGTCTCCGTTAGACTACTTTCGTTATAAATAGTACACAAGGCTGGGCCGAAAGCCCACGTCACGAACTTGCTCAAGGCGGCCCAGAAATGGGTTGGACTCTGTGGGGCAGTGAGTTTAATCGCCGACGAGTGATGGAGTTGGCAACGTGATGAGGTCCGGGCCTTTGGGTCTGGGCTCTTGGGGTTATGGGCCCATGGTCCTGGGCCTCACCGTTCGTGCGGTGAGCCGTTTTAGAGCTCCGGTGCTAACCTGGACAGTTGGTTGCGCATGGGCTAGAACATAGGACCCTCCACTCGTACGCACGAATAGTGGGGGATTACTTTCCCATCCCAATCCCACACACACTGGAAAGAGTGGAGATCGTAAGGTCACTTCTATGAACGGAAGACACATGGTCCCCCTGTGTCGGTCCAACCAGTGAGTGACTGGACGGGAAGGAGGAGTTAATTCTCACCTCCCTGAGTATCTGGCCTGATCCGGATCATCCAACCCTTCGGGGTGCGGGGGTTGGAGCTTTTTAGGTACCGACCTAGAAACCACCCTGGGCCACGATGTCCTGGAGTGCTTGGCGCCACTTCCGTACCGAGTCCATAGCACGTTAAAGCCAAGCCAATCCCAACACTATGTCCAGTGGTCTCGAGAATAAAGATTCTTCATGCTCTCCGACTTTTTTTTTAGTTTACCCAAGCCCACGCGCCACTTATACCGGTTCATTGAGTTTATTTAATCAAATTGTGTTTGATGAAAATGCTAGATAATTAGTATTAATATGGGGAGAAATAGACGTGAGTTAAGGTAAGTTTGTTTGTAGTTTTTATAACAGAAAAAGTTCAATACAAATAAAATATGTCTCTATTAGATATATTTGGTTTAATTTCCCTATAGATGACCTCGTGGTCAGGGGTAAGGTGTCAGACTTCTGTGCTGGGGGTCCGGGGTTCAATCCTCGGTCCCGGCACAACTTGTGAATGTGTGGAATGACAGGCCTCCACCGTCGTTAGGATCCCACGTTAAACTGTAGGTCCTCCATTTCATCTCACAATCACCCTACCATTACACATTAGCGTAAGTGCGTATAACCTGAGCGGGTAGTAAGACGGGGTGCTAATAATAATAACTTGTTATACATCGTAATATCAACATTTATTTAATATTTGTTAGTAATTTATTAGGGTTTGATGAAAAACTTTTTTTAAATAGTAAAGTCAAATAACATGGCTTCTATGGCCAATATTCAAAAAAGTTGAGATTATAAAGTTTATCAAACTAAACTCTATATATATTTACTGGAGTATATATATATATAGCACCACCTCTTACTACCTTTTCAGGTTAAACATATGTACTAATTATGCTAATATGTTAGAGATGAGTAAGGTTGAATTTAGAGTAATTGTATCCTCATTTACGTGAAGAGAGAGTGAAAAACCATTTTGAATAGAGCCACCATCAGTACAACATCCAACCGGGAGTCGAACCCTAATTTCTCTGTCATCAGCAGTCTTGACTGACATGAGGGTGACGCCTTATAGCATGTGACCACCAAAGCAAGTTGTAGTATTTTAATTATTTATTTCAAAAAAAGTTTTTGTTATTTTACAAAATAGACTAAACTGGTTTTAGCTCATGTCGCCTTTCACAGTAGATGTGACCAAGACAATACATTTTAGGTAAATTCAAATTCAATTCTCACTTTAATAAAAGGGTTGGAAATCGTATAGTGGGTTAAAAAAAATCCTTGTCGAACTTAGTCTGGAATATAATCTTGTAATTTCAGATTAGAATCAATAGCACAATAAGTACTAGCTTGAGTTGTCATTTTTCATGGAATGATATCTACTGCGTATATCGTTCCCTACATCTATTTGTGTCAATAACACATTTCCTTCTTCACCCCCCTCCCTCTGGATATTCTTTCATCCCTCTCTTTATCCCTCCCCTCCTCCCTGACACACCCTTCTAACATTCAACAACTTCCACCATACATCGCACACCTTTATTATTCTGGAGCAATTTCTGAACACTTATTTGTGGGAGATATTTAATATAGGGCCTACCTTTGTTTCGTTTTGTTTATATTTTACTCTCTCTTCCCCTTAATTCTGGCACAGGAAAGGTGGGGCACACTAATCACTTCTTAAAGTAGAAAATAGGAAACTTGACACTATTTATTACTTAAGGAATAGTAGTAGTGCCTACCTACATTTATTAAAAAATGCAGATCACTTTTTATCCACCACATCAAACACCTTTTTAAAGTTGGTCCTTTATCAATTTTGGGTTTACATTATTTCAAACAGATATAATCTAGTGACAGATTGCTTTAGATTAATTTTTTTAAATAGTTAATAAATAGGCATACACCTTTTTATCTTCAATTTTAGGAAATGAGCTCTTGTTTATTGAAAATCTCTTGGTTTACCTCTGAATTCAACTGGCCTGTCTACCTGTATATTATATATATTAATATTGCGTGTCATAGATACATCACTCATAGCCCAGTAATGTAAAGATTATCCAGTACTAATGTACCGTTGTCCAGGGGACGCCCAAATGTACTAATCGTACGAGGCTCTTTCCATGTCCAGATGAGATGAGATGATCGTGATAGTGAGTATGAGGTTGTGCAATCACTGGAAACACTTAAACCTGACTTAAGCCTAACTAAACAAACCTTGGTGACTTTTGTGGTAGTTCTCCTTTCGGAAAAAAATACCCATAGTACCAGCCGGGAATCGAACCCTAGACCACCAGGCTTGTAGCCAGGTGTACTGACCACTACACCATGGGGCCAGTTACCTGTTAAGATGAGAATCCAGCGAGAACTACAATTAAGACCATACCAATACCAACTGTACAGTATTGCTACCTTTGATCATATTTAACTCATTTTAGTACACTTTTAAAATAGTTCCCCTCTTATTGGGTATAGCGAGTGTTTTTTTTTTCCACAAGTAAGAAAAGGCATCTCCCTATGGCTCTTATGCTTTTAGGGACGCTAGAAAGCTGAATCATATCTTAAAAATGGTAGTAAATGAATATGCTTGTGACAAGAGAAGCCTACGTAGATTGGTGATATGAATTTAGGATAGTTGTATTATTTTTATACGCCCAAAATATTATTTAGTAAAAAGTACTTCTTCTTTCTATAGAAATTTTCATTCGCGTACATATCTGTAAGGCAAAAAAACATGTTTTTAGTTTCCTCGGACTATCCAATTGCGTTGCTGTCCACCCACACAGCACAAGAGCCATCACCTGTCCACCTTCACTCCAATCTTCCTCTTATTCTCCCCCCTGCCTCTTCCTGTGATTCATCTCTTCTTTTCCCTACACATCTCACAGATAATCTTCTATTACTCGCTTTCACACACATACACCCTACTCTCACACGACCTTTCAAACACGTATCTTCAAAATCCCAACATTGTATTGTTTCCTTGTGACTTTCATCCTTTCTTGGATCTCTTTTTTTCTTTATTATTCCGTCTCTTTTCATCACGTTCCTTCTTTTACCTTCTAAGATTGCTTCAACAGTAATATCACTAGCAGAGGACTTTTATAACCCAATATCTCCATTGCACGTCTTCTTTTTGTATGTGTGCGTTGCCATGTTGGTTTATAGGTCCATGGGGATTGGTCTGTGTTGATATACTGCAATTTCATCACCACATTAATTCGTTTAGTTCAATATTATTTAACCATAACAAACCATTATATTAATTTCCTGTTTTTAATATCACCTTTTCCTCAATATATGACTCCAAAATGCTTGGTTCTACTATAGTGCAGCTCATAAGAGAGGATCATAGTGTAATCAAAGTGGGACTGCTACCTTGCTTAGTTCTACTATGGTGCAACTCATAAAATAGGATCATGGTGTAATTATTCAAACTGGGACTGCTGCCTTGCTTGGTTCTACTATGGTGCAACTCATAAAATAGGATCATGGTGTAATTATTCAAACTGGGACTGCTGCCTTGCTCGGTTCTACTATGGTGCAGCTCATAAGATAGAATCATGGTGTAATCAAGTGGGACTACTACCTTGCTTAGTTCTACTATGATCCAGCTCATAAGATAGGATCATGGTGTAATCAATCAAGTGGGAATGAGCCTTTGAGTAAACGGAGATTATGCTAAATATAGAAGAAAGTATTGCTACGTATTAACATTAATTTTTAAGAGCCCATCTCACAAATCATTAAAGGTAATATTGCATTATATACAAGACTTTACTCGATTAACAGAAATATCACATCGTTTAC
Organism: Timema podura; assembly: GCA_033556935.1. Taxonomy (NCBI): domain Eukaryota; kingdom Metazoa; phylum Arthropoda; class Insecta; order Phasmatodea; family Timematidae; genus Timema; species Timema podura. The sequence goes on from JAVRXN010000009.1 coordinate 46,992,291, forward strand.
AAGAATTCACTTGACTAACCAGAATATTACAGTAGCCTACATACAATACTTCACTTGATTAACAAAAAATATTACAGTACTGTAATGTGCTAAAATTATATTTGCACGTACACACAAAAATACTTAATTCATGATCATGTCAATACATACAATAACTAATGAATTCGAATTAAATGGGGCAGATTATTAATACACTGTGAAATAATGTTGTTGATTACAACCCAACTCACGAGAATTCTGCCCAAGTTGACGGCCAGCTCATACCGGAGGACACACTAGCCATACCTTACCCACTTGCTAGACACGACTGAAATTATGGCCCGCTCCGTGTCGCTGTGGGTGGCTGCCGACTCAAGGTCTACTAGAGTCTCTGAGATTGTTCTAGTCGCCCAACCTCCCTTTTATGTTCCTCTCCTGACACGTCAGTTCCATTCCACATATAAACTCTCGCCTCTCGCTTCATTTTTGAGTTAAGGTTGTACAATCCTATCTATCCCACCGTACCTTCTCCACTACCTTTGGGGACGCCACTCCCCAAATCAGAGGCATCTGGGATGGAGTGCCAGAGGGTTCCCTCTTGGGCCCGGTGCTCTTCAGTCTGTATGTGAAAGACATTCCTAAATTCCCAGACACCAAGTTGACACTGTATGGGGATGACACAGCTCTAGTAGAGTCGTGGTGAGGGCAGCTGGTGGAGAGGCGACTCCAAACGCACCTGACGCAGTTGGAGGGGTGGCTATTCCCCTGGAGAACAAGTATTAACGTGGAGAAGAGCACAGCAGTGCTCTTCACATGGAAATTAAAGTTCTACAGGCTGGCCCCAATCCGATTGTTCTGAGAGCAGATCAGATCGGCTAACAGTGCTAAGTACCTGGGACTTACGCTGGACACCAAACTGACCTGGCGACTACACTGCACTGAAAGATTCAACAAGGCGAGGCAAACGCTGGGAATCCTAGGCCCACTGCTTAACATGCGTAGCGCCCTGTCTACAAAGAACGGTCTGACACTGTACAAGTAGTTGCTCAGGCCAATTCTCGACTATGCGTGTCCTGCTTGAGGTCACCTGGTGGACACGTATATGAGGATGCAGGCGTTCCAGAACAGGTGTCTGAAGATCATTGTGGACGCACCCTGGTACGTTCGTAATGTAACTGCATCGTGACTTGGAGATGCCTACAATTAAGGACCACTTCCGGAAGTTGATGCACTCTTTCTACTACAGACTTCCCGGTGCTGCAAATCCTCTTATCCAGTAGCTTGTAAATTACGTCATTGGCCCTGGAAAATGTCACCGATGTCCCAAAGCCCTGCTCAGATAAGCGATAAATGTCAAACAATTTGGGAGGCTCTCACGCAACTCTAAACTCTAAAAACCCTTATTTGGTTTCTCAATATAATTTTTTTCCCCACTAGTATTAATAATAACAATAATAATAATAATAATCATAATAATAATAATTATGTCTTTTCTTTGTTTCAAAACCTTCGCGAAATGCAACAGTCCGTTTGTCCGAAAACCACACGGTGTAACCAATTGGTCGGTACGTGTTGGAATTTGCTCTCATGCTCCGCTTCAGGCTATGTCCATATGACTAGTCGTAAGTATTTGTGCAATTACCCAACGCCCTTTACTGCGTGGCCATGTTCCAGATGGTTTCACCTTTTAGATCGGGAAAAAAGGAGAGATCATGTAATTCATAACTTTGTTCCATGACCTATTTGGGTTTTTGACTGATATCAGTCTCTAGTTTATCTATTGTTGTATCTTTGTACGGTGCTCACCTCGTGGGTATGCTTCTATTCCAGAGTAGTGGCCCGCGTGGTGTTGTTTATTTTGTACGGTCCCCTTCAGGCTCCGCTTGGCTCTGTTAATGTTTTAATTGTTTGCTTTTGTTATAGTCATTCTGCAGACTTTTGCTGTTAATTAACTATGCTATTGGATGACCAAGTAGTAATAATGAGGAATAGGCTAACCATAGTATCTCTACAGCCTAGATTTCTGGTAGCTCTCCTTTAACTATTTTTAAACTTATAATTCCAGTGCTAGGAACTTGACTTTTATATCTTGTAACTCTTTATTAAGTTAACTCACGCTAGCTAGCTCGTTTTACTACCATCACTGTAACTCCTTAAACTAGGACTTTACAAACTTTCTTAAATATGTTTGTCGGGTTAATGTCTTGTGGCCGTAAGGCTGGAGTAGTGTTGTGTATTGTTGCACATCCTCAAATTAATTGCTCCCCCAACTTAAAATTACAGTAGTATTCTGAATGGCACACTTTCGTTCTAGAATGTGCACGTGTTCTTCTTTAACGAGTTACACCTCTTTCTGATTAAGACCCAACCATAATTGTCTTGGTTGCAAGTCAAGTTAAGGTGCTTCACACCAAACACTTCCGTTTGGGACAACAGTGTCTCTAGCTACTCAAATAATTCCTAGCAATAAACAAAGGAATGTTTTCTATATAATCACATCATACAACTTGTAATATTTCAGCCTTTTTTGACAATAATAAACTAATTTCTTAAACTTGTGTGTCTCCCTTGTATTTTGTGCAACCTATCCTATTGTATTTCTTTGTTACTGTACTCGTCATTTCTTCTGTCAAATAGGAGACGCGGTGATACAGTAAATACATGACTACACTCGATTAACCAAAATTTTACAGTATATAAAAGACTACTCTCGAAATGGTAAACTAAATTGAAGTGCAGTTTTATCACTTCTTCATTTACCATAATTTAAAACTGAGGTGATTTTAAAATTTTGTCGTAATTTTATTCATATCAAAATAAATATTTTTCGAATTTGTTGAAATCTTTAGGATAATATTATAGTATAGAATGGTTTCGCTACCTTCAATTCAACTGTTTTATAAAGTTAACTAAATAAAACCACACCCGATGCGACGCTTGGTTCAAGCTGTATTATCTACTTGTGTCAGATGTTTTCTGTGCTTTGAGAAGCGCCTCTTAATTTTATCACATCAACCTTATTTTGTTACAAATAATGTTTAACGTATAGTAAAAACCAAGGAAAACTGTAGTTTTAGTCAACATAGGTTTTTTTAATACTTACTTATTCTATGTCCCTAAAACTCAAGTCCATTCCCGCACCCTATCCTTATATCGAGACAGTTCTATCTAATCCACCTTATTTCACCTTATCCCTCCTATCTTTGCACCATCATGCTCTCCAGTTACCCTAAGCTGACTAAACTACAGGCTATAGTAACGAGCAAGGCGCAGAAATAATACTAAGACATAGATCAGCAGGGAAGCTTCATTCGATACACCAAAATTACTGCCCCAAGTTTCATTATCATGTGATTTAATTAAAGGATGAACCAGGAATGTCACTCTCATATAGAAGAATAAGGAAGTAAATGTAAAAATGATGTAAAGAAAAATATGTATACTAACAATGACCATAGGCTATAAAGACAATTTATTATTATATCAAAAATAAACAACATAAACTATAAAGGGTCTCAGTGAACATCTCGCATTTGCATAATAAAGACTAATAGGACAATTTAAAAAACCATGGCCTCAGCCTTCATAGGACAATAACTGTAAATATAAATCCGAAAAGCGGATGACTATCATAGCTATGTAAATATTGTACAAAAACATTAACTTTGGTTACCGGGTGACTCTTAACTCTGCACATAATGATATATCTCAACCTAACCATGAACAGAACCCTGACCTGGCATGAGAAATACCCGTGAGGCGGGAAACCCTACCAAGTACTATAACATACCTAAAAAAACACATTAATATTATACACTGGTATCGAATATCACACTAGTTATATAAAGCTCCTAAAATAGTCCCTCGTAAACTAGGGGTGAATACCAAATAGTTCTTCTCTTGAGCATACACACACGATTAATCCTAGGCATTGATATTATCCTAGTCCCCGAGAAGCGGGCAAGACCTAACATTTATAATAATAAGAAATGAAGCCAATCATGAATACAAACAATACCCTCAACTGTATAATATATAAAAGAGAAATATTAATTCCTAAGCTTAACATTACTAACATACATAACCAAAATGAATCAGTCCCAAGGACGCGCTATTAATGCAAAAGTTCCAGTTCAAGATTAAGATTTTTAAAATGTAAATGCCACAATTATCATCATAATGAACGTTATTCCGTTTGTGGACTTCCTATTATAACTAAGCACAGATAATACAAAAATCGGACGAGTCCTCTAATCACCAATTTTGTAAATAAAAAAATAAAAATTTGGCCAAACATAATTTTTAGTTAAGAACTAATCAATATATAAATCCTAATCAATTTCTAAAAAAAAAAATATTAAAAAACTAGCCGAAAAATAACACCAACTTACATTGCTAGTAAGCTCCTAATATTTGCCCAAGATTAAAGCGTACAGAATAAACTTGGGTGGTGGCTTATATGCAGCCATTTCTCAGTGGGGAAATAGGGTTGGGAGGCATCACTCAACACACCATCTACGATGTGATCACTAGACACAAATAACGAGCACCCAACTGTTTTGCGCATGCGTAGTACATCTGTAGATAGTGGTTTCCATGAAACGAGGGGTTGTTGGTACAGCTGTCACCTCTTCCCCTTGAAAGCCCACCTGAGCAAGCAGTGAGTATAACGCCCAGACACGGGAGGAGGGGAGGCTTGAGAGAAAACCTCGTGGCTCACAGTTCACATCCCGTTGCCCACTTGGTTGTAGTGCGTGATTTGTTGTTGTTGGTTGAACGGGCACATCGTTTGCTTGAATGGGGTGAGGCATCGGACCTAGTGGCGGGGAGTTGTAGAATTGTTATAGTCTCAACGTGACATCTTGAGCTAGTCTATTTAGTCCATCTCATTACACTCTATCCCTATCTTGAGATAGTTATATCTAGTTCATCTCATTAACACCTATCCCTATCTTGAGATAGTTATATATAGCCCATCTCATTACACCATATCCCTATCTTGAGATAGTTATATCTAGTTCATCTCATTACACCCTATCCCTATCTTGAGATAGTTATATATAGCCCATCTCATTACACCCTATTCCTATCTTGAGCTAGCTATATTCAGTCCACCTCATTACACTCTATCCCTATCTTGAGATAGTTTTATCTAGTTCATCTCATTACACCCTATCCCTATCTTGAGATAGTTATATCTAGTCCATCTCATTACACCCTATTCCTATCTTGAGCTAGCTATATTCAGTCCACCTCATTACACTCTATCCCTATCTTGAGATAGTTATATCTAGTTCATCTCATTACACCCTATCCCTATCTTGAGATAGTTATATCTAGTCCATCTCATTACACCCTATTCCTATCTTGAGCTAGCTATATTCAGTCCACCTCATTACACCCTATCCATATCTTGAGATAGTTATATCTAGTCCATCTCATTACACCCTATTCCTATCTTGAGCTAGCTATATTCAGTCCACCTCATTACACCCTATCCCTATCTTGAGATAGTTATATCTAGTCCATCTCATTACACCCTATCCCTATCTTGAGCTAGCTATATTCAGTTCACCTCATTACACCCTATTCCTATCTTGAGCTAGCTATATTCAGTCCACCTCATTACACCCTATACTTATCTTGAGCTAGCTCTATCCAGTCCACCTCATTACACAGTATACCTATCTTGAGCTAGTTCTATCCAGTCCATCTCATTACAACCTATCCCTATCTTGATATAGTTATATTTAGTCCAACTCATTACACCCTAACCCTATCCTGAAATAATAATATCCAGTATACTTCATTACATCCTATCCCTATGTTGAGCTAGTTCTATCCAGTCCACCTCATTACAACCTATACCTATCTTGAGATAGTTCTATTCAGTCCATCTCATTATATCCTATCCCTATCTTGAGCTAGTTCTATCCAGCCCACCTCATTATACCCTACCATTTCCAGATCCCTTATAATGCTATCCTACCATCTACGTCTAGGCCTTCCCATGGGGTGTGCCAGTCAATACTCTGAACACGGTTCTAGATTCTCCCATTTTGGCTGCATGTCCTGCCTACCGCAAATTACCAGACTTTACTATCCTAGCAATGTCTTGTGATGAGTACAGACTATGTAACTCATTAGAAACCTCCTCCACTTCCAGTAGCCTCATCTCTTTTTAGACGACATTTCTTCTTGAGCACATTGTTTTAGAAAACCCTGAATTTTTTAGTCCAAACACGACTATGGAAAACCCTACACATTAAATCTAAATTAATTGACTGTTTGAGAATATCCCAAATATGGTTAGAATAAATATGATAGTATATCTAAAACATTCGCTTTGCTAGACTAAGGGTAAACATGAGATACATGATTTAGGTCCAGATAGTAAATGTTTGCTCATTTGAATCTACATTAATAATATATAATATGTAGGTTTTTAAATATGTAAATATATTAATTTTTAAATATAAGTTGACTCTTTGTTGCTATCCTCAAAACTTTTTCATGTTGGAAGCGACCACATTATGTTATAAGTCATTTTCCTTTTACGTACGTAGCCTATTGATTTACTGAATTAGTTGCAGATATTTATTCTCTGTCAATAACTATGTGTATTCTTATATAATATATATTATAATAAGTACTATTTACAATGTTTATAATACATAAGTACCAAATTATAATCTAATTTATTCTTGTCGCTAAATGCATTGAGGCATATTTTCAAAGCCTTTCTTCTTTTCTAATTCCTGGAATATATTGTAATTTTTTTTATCCAGTTTATGAAGGTCTTGCGTCGTTTTCCTGCAGGTTCACCTAATTCCTTAGATTTAAGTTGGTCAAGTTAGTTTATGTTAGATTAAGTTAGGTTAGGTTAGGTTCTGTTAACTTTTGTTTTAATTCTTTCTTTTACATATTATTTTTGACACATTATCTAGCTCATTTGCTTGGATGAATTTTAAAAACATGTTTGATCCCCCTGAACACAACGAAAGTTTTTGTGGTCGCTTCCAACACCGGTCCCTTTGAGTATGGCCGCTTCCAATATGTAACTGTCAGAACAGCCTTTTATAAAATTTGATCTCTTTAATATCATTAGTCAAAATGAAATGCTACCGTGGTATATCTTGATTCAAGAACTAGTCCGAATAATGTTCAAGATAATTGTCACCAAAATGGAAATCATATTAACATGATCATAAATGTGCAATGTGAAATCGAATGCTATTTTAAAGTGCCCATCTACCGGAGCAAGTTAACGCGTTGTTGACTTTTATGAATCCAATTTTATTTGAGTTGTGGCTTATTATCTATTTTTATAACATAACTTATACCAAAATAAATGAACAAGGTATCATCAATCTAAAAAAAATTACATTTAAATATTAAATTTTAAAAAAAACCATGAAAGGGTGAGAATATTTAATTTTACAAAAACATCTTACGAGAAATAACTAAATTGTCGATTTAATGGGCGAGAAACATAGATATAATAGCCTTCTTTAAACAAAGAGTATTTTTAAGAGAAACAAATTATAAATTTCAAGATAATTTAGGATAATATAGATCCTTAGGATTTAATAATTGCCATCCCTCCTCTCAAAAAATAATAATATGTTTAGCCCTCACGTAGGTGGTCCCCTTAATCGTGAGAACTCGTCTTATTGAAATATAGTTGGCGAGGAGTTTGAAAGCTAAGTTTGAAAGTTAATTAGTATAATATTGTTTGAGGGCTACTCTATACTTGCTAAGCGTTTTCAATCAGTCAGCTGGATCGTACTCATTTATAAAATGTCTGGTTTTAGTCGTACCAGATAGTATGAGAGATTTCTACAAAGATAATAATTTGTTTACAAATTATTTTATTTACGCTTTCTGATTAATATTGATATTTTTAATGTTTATTAAATAAGACCTGCTTTGGTGACCAATGGTTTAAGGTGTCACTCTCGCAATAGAATATACTGCCGATGACGGTGAGATTGGGGCTCGAACGTAGGTAGGGTATACTGAGGCTGGTTAAAAAAAAATTCATTCTTCTTCCACGAAACTGTGAAAATCTTTATAAATTTAACCTGCCTCGTCTTTTTAAATTAACGTGATCAGTAGACTATATAGGCGTACAACCCGAAGGGGTAGTAAGACGTGGTGCTAAAAAATAAAATGTAGGATTTACTTGCAATATGATAGTAGGCCTATCCACCCTCATCATTGGTTAATTATACTAAATGTAAGAGTATTTTTAGCATCGCATCTTACTACCCGTTCGGGTTATATGCATATTTACTAATTAGGATAGGGGTTATAAAGTTTATATTTAGAGGGAGTTTACCCACATTTGCGTGGAGAGAGAGAATGGGACCACTTTGGAATAACTACTCACAGTAAACCCGACCAAGATTTGAACCTCGATCTTTCCGTCACCGGATTATTCTACTGCAAGGGTACCACCATAGACCACGCGGTCACAGAACCGGGTAATGAGGTTAGTCTGGTCTGTTTTGTCGGTGATGAGTAGAGAAGGGCTAAATCCCACACTAGGTATATTTAGGGTAGTTTTTCCTAAATAATTGTCCACTCTACCTCCACGCTAATGCGTGTACATTCCCTCTATTTTCAACCAACCTCATCCCTACCCTATATAGGTAATTAAATTAATAAAAGCTGGGATTTGTAGTAATAGGCAAGATAGATAAAAAGAGTTATATTATTTGAACACTAGGAAGTTAATACAATGTGTCAGACCTCTTTAATAACCTTAAACTCTTAATACGAAGCAGTCAACCTTTTTTGTCATGTTTAAAAAAGAAATATACTTTCTCTTAAAGTTAGAAGTCTGACTTTATTCCCACCTGCATTGGAACTATGTATGCCGAGATCCGGGGTAGCTTTATGAACTAGAGCCACAAAGCCACATAAAGCCGCTTGGGTAGACAGGCACGAGGGTAGTTTGTCTGTGCAGATTTCTTGAGATCACGTTAGAGTTAGAGAGTAACTTTTCATACCCAGGAAAATATCTTATATTTACAATAAAATAACTAAAACGTACATTCACAAGTGTATAAAAGATGTTGTATGTATAACAAAAAACTATGTGGAGCGGCAAAATTATTTCCTTTCATGAAAATAAAGTAATTAAATTGTCAGAAAAAAAGTTTAGTTTAGATGGTATCTGACGGGAACAGTAGTTTTTATGTTACTATTTTTTTTTCATATTGTTTAGCGTCGAGCTTTAAAATGAGTATTAAAATAAGTTTAAATAAAATAAAGTAAAATGAACTCATCCTTTGTGCTGAGGGGCGATTTTGGGGTTTATATTCATAATAAAAATATAATATTTTCTAATCAGACCTCTTTCAAATTTGGAATATGGCTGAAAATATAGTGACACAAAACGTTTTGAATCAAAAGAAAAATTAAAATTTTCTACTAATCAGAAGAAGTGTGATCTAATATCTCTAGGTGTGTATAGATAGTGAGAATCATTTCAATTAAAACATTAACATCTTTGTTTACTCAATCATCAGCCTCCTTTAGCAATGAATGAAGATCTTTTCAGATTGTAAACAATTGTAATAATACCATTCCATTTGAGTATAGACTCGTGGTATATAATTAACACTTACCCCTCCCAGAAGAGAAATTCCAATATAAAAAAAATAACACCCCTCTGTAATGAAAAAATAATAAAATATATATAGTTTTGTTTATTTATTTTAATTATTTATTAATTTTTGAATATACGAATGAATTTAATTCATATAATATATAATATAATATTGGACGCCAACAACCAACCCCTCTTGTTTTGTGAAGTAGGTAATTTTTATCATTAAACAAAATTATCCCCATAAACTGCTCAGCGGTAAGACGAAAACCCTTTCTCTCAAGACTCTGGACTTTACCTAAAGTTTGGACTTAAGTTGGACACTTACAACCGAAGACTTCCTGACGCAGATTATTATTCTTGCTCTGAACAATCCAATCTACTGAGAATCGCCATACATGGGATGCAAGTTCAAAAAAAACAAAAACAATGTACATTGATGTAAATAAAAAATAAAACAATTAAATTTAAAGAATGATTTTTATTATTGTAATGAATGATATCCTTAAATAAACCCTACCTATTAAGGCATGCCTCTTAAGTTATAAAATTAATATAAGTATTGTTAAGCAATATTGAAATTGTTAAACTCTAACTTGAATTGTGAGGATAAAAGAATATATATATATATATATATAATTATTAACATAGGAATATTTCTTTAAGCAAATAACAGGATTTTAACAACAAACAAATTTATTCCTTATAACATGTAACAATAAGGCTAAGATTCTTTAATAAACAAAAATATTGTTATGAGGTGGACAAACGGTCATAATTCTGGTTTGAGAACTGAAGTTATTTGTCCTTCTTTAATAATTTTAAGTATTATACTTAATTATTTAAATTCATAACAGGATGATTACAGATGGATTTGATCTCACCCGAAAATGTCCTTGTTCTTGTAAATGCTGACCCAAAGCTCCATCAACATTTAACTCCAGGCCTTAAATTTTCACAAAATCTTCCTTGAAAACTTTAACTCAACTTTCCTCACAAGTTAATACTTCCTTTTAGAGAAGTTTGGGATGATAAGAATTAACATGAACCAAAAATAAATATAATTGAAGGATCCCCAGATCGGGTCCTTCCTTCCACTTTCAAAGCCAATTTTAGAGTCACAACAAAAACTTAGACAAAACACAAACACGTTCTTTTTGTTTTAAAATAAACAATCTCTGGCCTAGTAGAAAATATTCACCAGGATTTATAACAAAGAATAAAACAAACAATCTTAACTATTTAAATATTGGGAGTATTACTATAAAGATAATGATAAATTTGACATATAAACATAAGTCATCTTTAAAATTAATTTAAACTTGGCACCAAAAAACCAAAACGAGAATAATAATATCTTCCGCTAGGGGCAATTATTTCTCCAAGTGACAGCCAGATGCTATAAGTGTCCAAGAACATAAAATACATTAGTATCATAATAGTTCCGAAATAAACCACTCTCTAGAGCAAATAGCGTTAAAATCACCTACCAACAAAATTAATAAACATGGCGGGTTGGCAGTTTATGAATAAAATAAAGAAAGATGATTTAATATAGTGAAATAAAGGTAAGTAGATTATATATGTTGGTTTTTTGCAATAAAAAGGCACTTTTGGTTTCACAATTATTAGAGTTTATTCAAAACGTTGTTTAGCGATAGGAAGCGATACATTTTAGTGTGTGTGGTTGTTTACTTACAGTTGCCTTAGGGATTTTGATTTAACCATTGTTGGGGTGCTGTTTCTTAAGAGTAAATCCAGCATTATTCAAGTAAGGTGCTGCATTAGCAAAGGATGAGAGATAAAAATTAAAAGTTATCAAATAATATAAAAAGATGTTAAAATACATCAACACTCTCCCTTATTTTATAACTTGTAAACTCCCATTTTGTTACATAAAAATTTAAAACGAACTGAAAACAATGGTTTTGTAAAAATGTCCGCGAGCTGATTTTGAGTGTCAACTTTTAAAATGTTGATTTCCCCATCGGTGACCAATTCGCGAACAAAGAAGTGTCTGATCCGAATGTGTTTTGTTCTTCGATGAAACTCAGGATTTTGTGCAAGCCGGATGGCTGCTTCGTTGTCAACTTGCAGAGTAGGTGTCGACTTCAGATGGCCAAGTTCGCTCAGAAGCCGCTTGGTCCACAGCATCTCTCTCGCAGCTTCACTGGCAGCTACGATTTCAGCTTCGGTTGTGGATATGGCAACAGAGGCTTGTCGCTGACTCATCCACGAAATAGGTGCCCCAGAGTACAGGCAGAGCACTCCTGAGGTAGAGCGTCCTGTAGTTAGGCAGCCACCATGATCTGCATCGCTGAAACAATCAAATACACCTTTTTCCAGGTTGGATTTGTAGACCAGTCCGTAGTCTGTCGTTCCTCTCAGATACCGCAGAATCCTTTTTACTTTCTGAACATCACGGTTGGTTGGATTTTCGAGGTTTCTGGACACCACGCTGACAGCATATGCGATGTCTGGTCGTGTGCCGCACATCAAGAACATAAGTGCTCCAACAGCTTGTCTGTAGGGGAAGTCAGGATTTGGAGGACTTTCTTCTGCATCGTTGTCCTTGATAATTGGAGTAGATACAGTTTTGCAGTTGGTCATTTCAAATCTCTCGAGTGTGGTCTCCGTGTAGTGTTTCTGGCTCACACTAATTGATCCGTCCTTTTCTCGGCTGATTTCCAATCCTAGAAAATAAGACGCCGGCATGGAGGTGATTTTGAACTCCTTTTTCAGATCGTTGATGAACTTCTGAAGTTCTTGCTCATCTTCAGCTGCAATCAGTCCGTCGTCAACGTAAAGAACGAAAAACATCTTCTTCTGTCCTTTTCGTCTCACGAACAGACAGGGATCCGCTTTACTTCGCTTGAATCCCAAGCTGACGATGTAGTTGCTGAACTTTTTGTTCCAGCATCGAGGAGCTTGCTTCAGTCCATATAAGCTTTTCTTCAGGCAGCAAACCCGGTTGGATCCATCACTATGTCCTTCAGGTTGCTGCATGTAGATGGTTTCCTGGAGGTCACCATAGAGGAATGCTGTTGAGACGTCAATTTGTGCTAGTCTCATCTTCTCGTTGGCAGCAACACTGAGTAAAGTTCTTATAGTTGATGTTCTTGCAACTGGACTGAAGGTTTGATCGTAGTCCACTCCTTTCCGCTGTGAAAAGCCTTTGATGACCAGTCTGGCTTTGTATTTATCAATCGATCCATCGGCGTTGGTTTTGATCCGGTAGACCCATTTATTCGAGATTGCTCTTTTTCCTGGGGGTAGATCAACCAGTTCCCAAGTCTTGTTCTCTTCAAGAGCTTTCATCTCACGACTCATAGCTTCTTTCCAACGATCTTGCTGATCCGATCGCATGGCTTCTTTGTAGGATCCAGGTTCCTGAAGAGGGCTAGAGAGAAGCATCACGAAGTCCTGATATTTCTCTGGAGGTTTGAGCGACGAACGATTACGAAGGCGCTTGACGATGGCTTCTTCATCTGGACTTGGAGCACTATCTGGAACTTGTTCATCTAGACCTTCTTCTTCATCAGCAGTACTCATATCCCAGAATTCATCATCATTTTCTTCGCTTTGCGTTTTGTCATCATCTTCTTGACTTTCTTCAGAAGTTGAATCCACTGGTTCAGCAGCAGAGTCGAGACTTTCCGGAAGATAGTTGTCGATTTTATGCTCTAGCACCTTTTCCTCGAAGATGACATCTCTTGATCTGATGAGTTTTCCTTCCTCTTCACAGAAGATCCTGTAGCCGTCGTCTTTGTCGTATCCGATGAGAATTCCTTTGATTGCTTTTGGATCCATCTTCTTCCTTTGTTGTTTTGGAATGTGTGGATAGCAGGTAGATCCGATCACCCGAAGATGTTTCAGACCTGGTTTACTGCCATGCCACAACTCGTAGGGAGATTTTCCATCAACTCGGGAAGGTCCTGTCCTGTTGAGAACATAGGCTGCTGTGTTGATCATCTCGGCCCAAAGCATCTGAGGCAGCTTTCCATGAGCATACATCATTGCTCGAGCAGTTTCAACCACGGTGCGGTTCTCTCTTTCACTGGAGCCATTCTGCTCTGGAGTGTAGGGCATCGTAATGCGTTGAACAATTCCTTCCTTTTGTAGGATTTTTCTGACATGCTTGTTGTCGAATTCCTTGCCACCGTCGCTTAGCAGCTCTTTGATGTTGTGTCCAAGAGTCTTGACTTCCGCAACGAATTGAGCCAACTTCTCTGCAACTTCGGACTTCTCTTTCAAAAAGTAGATGGTCCTGAACTTCGTGTAGTCATCCTTGAAGAGGACGAAGTACAAGTATCCTGACATGGACTCTTTGAATGGACCGCAAACATCTGTGTGGATCCGCTCTCCCGGTTCCGTTGTCTTAGACCTCGTACCGAAAGGCAGACGATGAGCTTTGCCATAGACGCAGCCTTCACAAAGTTCACTGTCCAAGTTGACAAGAATCCCCAGCTTGTCCAGAAGGGATTTCACGTGTCGCTTGTTCTGATGTCCGAATCGTTCATGGTAAAGTTGGAGAAGATTGTTTGCTTCTGTTGCGTTGACTTCATTGGATGGAATGTCGTTCACGTTCTTCACGTTCAGCCTGTAGAGTCCACCAAACCGCTCACGAACTCCAGTCAGTTTCACTTCGCCGTTGACGATGAAGTTGCAAACCTCTGGAGACGAGATGAACCTGCTTTCCTTGTTCTTATCCTGCGCTGCAAGGACTGAGAATAGATTTCTCTGGATCCCGGGAACACACCATACATCAGCCAACGTGAGCTTGTGCATCTTGCCGTTGACTTCTGCTTCGATGTCAATGTCGCCTTTACCAATAGCCGCAACCTTCACGCCATTCGCTGTGATCACTGTGTGGTTTGTAGAAAAAGACTCGAACGTCCTAAAAATATTTTTGTTATTAGAAACATGACTTGTTGCTCCATTATCTACATACCAGAACTTGGAGTTGCACTCCAAGTTCATCACAGTCGAGGCTACCGTAGTCAGGATCATATTTGCACCCTTTTCCGGATTTTCCGAGTTGCTGGCTTTGTTGCCAAGTGCTTCATCCGCGATTCGCTTCCTGCATACCTTTGCTAGGTGATTTTTCTTCTTGCAGTAGGTGCAGAATTTCTTTTTGTCACCCTTTTGCTTATTCTTGTGCGAGTTGTTTGGCTGCTTTGACGAATTAACATAGAGGGCTTCTTGTTGAGATGACTCTTGTTTGCCTTTCAGTGCATTCTCGTAGGCACACAGCTGGTTCGTCAAATTGTCGATTGTCCTGTCAGCTTTTGACATCAGCATCCAGCTCGACTTGAATGAAAAGTAATCTTCAGGCAACGTACCTAAAATTTTACAGATCATAAATAAATCTGGCAAATTTGAGGTTAGCTCGGCGTCGTTACTCATTTCCTGCTTTAGTTCGCTCCACAAATTCTTTAATTTTGAGACATGCGTAGCGATATCATCTTCAACGGCTTTTTCATAACTAAAGAACTTAAGGCATAAATTGTAAACCTTGTCTTCGGAGACGCCGTCGAAGAGTTTGTGCAGTTCGAGCCACACCTCCCGGGCTGACTTGAGACGCATTATTTTCTGAAGTGTCTCTTCCGTCATATTTGCGGTTAAAACGATCAACGCATGGCTGTCTGCCTTATTAAAAGCGTCGAGCGATGTCTGGTACTCCGCTCTTTGTGCCGCGGTCGCTTCATCAGACAACGCCCTTGGTTTGACTAACCTGCCTTCAATTACGTCTGTCGCTCCGGGGATACCTCGTAAACAAATGCTCAGTTTGTATCGCCATGTATTCCAGTTTCCTTTTCCTTCCAGAAGTCCAACGTTGATAATCTTCGTCGAGTCCATTGTGAGCGTGGCGGCGTCGTCCTAACCTCAAAATGTCTCGTCGGATTTTCTCCAAAAATATCGCACCAAGTGAATTTATTTTAACAAAATCAATCACGTACTAATGTCGTTACGTGCTTGAGCCCATAACCTGTTGGTTTTTTGCAATAAAAAGGCACTTTTGGTTTCACAATTATTAGAGTTTATTCAAAACGTTGTTTAGCGATAGGAAGCGATACATTTTAGTGTGTGTGGTTGTTTACTTACAGTTGCCTTAGGGATTTTGATTTAACCATTGTTGGGGTGCTGTTTCTTAAGAGTAAATCCAGCATTATTCAAGTAAGGTGCTGCATTAGCAAAGGATGAGAGATAAAAATTAAAAGTTATCAAATAATATAAAAAGATGTTAAAATACATCAACAATATACATAATATATGTTTTAATTGTAAATGAATAAATAATGAATACTCGAACTTTTAGGAATTGTGAATGAAATTTAAAACAAATAAACAGTAAAATAGTCAACGATATTATATATTTGAAGAATTTAGTCAACTGATTATTAGATTTCTATTATTAAGTAACTCTTTTAACCAAAAATAACATCACACCTCCAGTGAGAAAAATGTCCAATATAAAAAAAATAACACCCCTCCAGTGAGAGAAATGTCAAATATAAACAATCAACATTCACACCCTCCTCCAAGATAAGTTTCCGATTAAACAAGCAACACTTAAACCCTCCACTAAAATAAGTGCCCAATATAAACAATCAACACCCCCCAACCCAGTAAAGTTCATTTCATACCAAAATATGCGCAGCGCACACGACGTGCGCTATGCTTTTGTAAAATCGCTAAAATCGCTATAAACGATTATATTCAGATCGCTGACGACCTATCCAGACTACATAGCGCAAGTTCAAACAATTTTAATATTTCTTAGCATAGACACTGTTTATTATTATAAACAAGATGACAACTCTCACTTTTTCTTGAAGATAAATTAGAGGGTACTTTACATGGGGACAATTTTCATAATTTCTTTGCAAATCTTAGAGATATGAAATAAATTATCATTGTAAATTTGTATAATAGTTATGGATAGTAATATTTTATTTGAAATATATTTTTATAAAACCAATGGTTTCTTATCTTAGGCAAATATATTACTTTTTAATTCAGTTCTTTGAAAATGAATGTGATTCTTATGCTCTTTGGTGGACAAAGGTGTTTCTCTTTTCTCAATTTTTCTCTAACAGTGTTCCTAGTTCCTAATGCCATGGAATAAGTAAGTAGCAGTGTATATTATTTCATTTATGATAATTTGTGTAGTGTTTCTACAACAATATATAGACCTTTTAATTAGTTTCAAGAATCTTTCAAGTTTTTAGTAATGTCTATTTTCATACAAAAGTGGGAGAAAGTCTGTGCAGTGCATTGTACCATTTTTTACTTTCTCTCTATCTTACAGGTAGAGAAAGTATGGTGATCGTCAAAAAATTCGAACTCGAGATTTTGATGAATTTTGACGTTTCATGACTTCCTGAATCCGAAAAAGTGGTTTTTGAATTTCCGTCTGTCTGTCTGTCTGTCTGTACCTCCAACTAGAGCCTAAACTATTTTACCGATTGAGCTGAAACTTGATATCTAGGGTTTTCATAGGGTTGCCCCGAGGGGTTTTTGGAATTGGATATCTACCCTAAAATTAAGGGTAGTTTACTGAAGGGAAAAAAGAGAAAAAGTCGATTTTCTCAAAATCGGCTCTAACGATTTTGATTAAATTCCATTTATGAACATTAATAAATATTCCAAACAAAATGGCTACTCTCAATATTTCGGCAAAATCGCTTTAAGGGCTCCGGTCTGATGCGTAAATTAACATTTTTTATAATAGCTACGAAACTATTTGAGATATGAAATTACTTAGCATTACAATTATGTATATATATTTATAATACAAATATTTTGTTTCAAACATATTTTTATAAAATCAATAATTTTCAATCTATACGCAATTATATATATATTTTTAGCTTTTTGGACATTAAAGCTTAAGTATTGCGATCGTAAAAAAAACTAACCTGAAATGTTGATGGATTTCAACGTCTCATGACCCCCCGAACCCTAAAAAATAGTCTTTGCAATGCCGTCTGTCTGTGTGTCTATTAAAACTTAAAATTAAGGGTAGTTTACTGAAGGGCAAAAAGAGATAAAGTCGATTTTCTCAAAATCGGCTCTAACGATTTTGATTAAATTTCATTTATAAATATTATTTAATATTTCAAATAAAATGGCTACCCTCAATATTTCGGCAAAATGGCTTTAAGGGCTCCGGTCTGATGCGTCAATTAACATTTTTTTAAATAGCTCCGAAACTATTTGAGATATGAAATTACTTAGCATTACAAATATGTATATATATTTATAATACAGATATTTTATCCGAAACATATTTTTATAAAATCAATAACTTTCAATCTATACGCAATTATATGAATTTTTTAACTTTTTGGACATTAAAGTTTAAGTATTTCGACCGTAAAAAAAAACTAACCTGAAATGTTGATGGATGTCAACGTCTCATGACCCCCCGAACCCTAAAAAATAGTCTTTGCAATGCCGTCTGTCTGTGTGTCTATAAAAACTTAAAATTAAGGGTAGTTTACTTAGGGGCGAAAAGAGAAAAATTTGGTTTTCTCAAAATCTGCTCAAACGATTTTGATTAAAATTCGTATCTAGGCGTTGATTAAGATTATAAATAAACTGGCTATTTTCATTTTCCTATGAAAATGATTTTTAGGGTACATTACAGAAGCGTTAATTTCCGTATCTCCACAACTATTGGAGAAACTAAACAACTTATCATTGCAAAATTGTAGGACTATTAGAAATAAAAAAACTCTTATTTGACATATATTTTATAAAAGCAACAGTTTCTGAGATATTTGCAAATATATTAATACAATTTTGTGAGCTTTAGTTGTAAACATATACTACTTAAGTCTTAACGCAATAATTCTCCAATGCCATAGAGTAATTAAATATAAGTATCTAAAATAGTATGTTATTTTTCCTTAAATCTCTTAGGAGAAATGTTTGCACAGCAATGATCTATCTCCATTTTAGACTCAATAGTCAATATTTACATTTTTTATTGGTCAAAATGTATAAATGAATAATTAAATATCAATGCGATGACTTGAAGATCTGCAACACCATATAAAATGTTAAAATTTTAACCAGAAATCGAAATTTTAATACGAAGTGTTGACCCTTGTGGAAGACATTAAACTGTTTGAAATGCTCTTAGGTGGACAAAGATGCGCCTCTTTTCTCATTGATTCTATATCATTGTATATTATTTTATGCGTGTTCTTATGTGGAGTGGTGATGATACAATGTACATTATTCCGTTCAGAAATCTTACGAGTTTATAGAAAGAGAGAGAAAGTCTGTGCGGTCTGCCGTACCATTTATTTTTCATAGTGATATTTGATTTGGAGTGACATATATTTAATATAAACTGTAGTAGTATTTCACACACAAATGAAACACAAAGTTTAAAATAGTTCAAGTCCTTACAATCCATACAATAACTAGAAATTGTTAATAGCTGCCAGTCAGCCTTTAAGGGCACAACCTATTCGGAGGGATATTTTCTGAACCTGGTGATATTTTTATGGAAGGGGCAGCTTTGGAACCACTAAAACAATCCTCAAAAGAGGTTTATACTCGGTTTAAACCCTGTTAAAAATTACTTTGCTTGTTTGGGGACGACTAGATCTATATTTCCAACATTTTACTTGTTTTCAGAAATGTAATATTACACGTAGCACGTCGTTAACAATGAGCTAGTTACATATTTTCAGGAATTTGTTGAATTAGTCAATTATTTGTTTTAATACTAGTTTTTTATCACCACGTATTACTACTGCTCCGGATTATACGCTTATGTACTATGTAAGGCAATTGTTTTAGGGATTATGAAGGTTATATTTATTGGAAGTGTAGCCGTATTTGCGTGGAAAGAGATTTTATAACCATTTTGGAAAACCACTCTTAATACACCTCAATGAGATTCGAACCTCGATATCCCCGTCATCGGCCGTATAGTCTAACACGAGATGCAGCCACTGAAGCGGGTAAAACGAACTATTAAATCAAATAGGGACATGTAGATATATTTTATGTTCATCTAGGCGTAAACCATATTTTGAAATAAAAAGCCACTTCCTAAATAACACAGAATTTCTGAACGTCTGCACCAATTCTAATCACTCTAAACAATTCCAGAAATTATATTTATCTTAATTATATGAATTTTTAGAGTATTTTCTTATAAAACTAGAATGTTTTGGCCCAAGTTCACACATATGTGTATTTCACGGCCATCATCCATCATCAATATCACCCAGGCCAATTGCAAAGTCATCAACGTATCTTGGACATACAAAGTCATTTAAACAAAATGGAGTGTATTGTTCCAGTATTCCTTCTTCTGTTATTTTCACGGTGATGGCCACCGTTGTCCTCTTTAGTTAATAAAATACGTAATTTATTCCATCCTTTTAATCCCGGAGGTGCAATCAGTGGCCAACCTACCCCCTCAACCCCTACATCCCCTTAATGCGACCTTACCAACAGATTGGCAGCCACTAATTATTATAAAACCCGAGATTAAAGTTGAAGGCTATGAAATAAAAACTTCCACTTATATTCCTTTTAACCCCCTGACACTTAGAGCTAAGAGGAGCATTTAGTCCGCTCTCCAATAGCAGCTGCTAAATAGATGTAGTTTGATTCATAGACGGCGTTTGTTTTGAACCTAAGGTCACCATTAAAGCTCGCAATACTATTATTCCGAGTTGTATCAAAAGAAAATAACAATAGGTTTTCTGACTAAACAGTTTCTACAGTTTCCCCAAATAACTCATAGCTCGTAAATTTATCAAGAGGAGAAGGTGGAAATATGGGCTAATGATTTGTTTAAAGATTGAAATTTAAACTCTTTTTCATATATAACTAAGACATTAGGTCTGTGTGTAGCTAAACATGTTTCCTTTGAGTCAGTAACCTTACATTATTATTAAAAAAAAATTTTCAATTAATAGGCATTTTTAATAAAAACCGTACAATTTAATTTTTTTAAATTAGGGTATAAACAGAGACTACACTTAAAATTCAATAAAATATTGTAAAAAAAAATGTGTTTTAAGGAAATAATCCAACAAGATTTTCTTAGCTCTAACTGAAGAACATAGCTTAAGAAATTTTGTCTTTGTAGTTTCAAATAATAATCTTATTTTAATATTCCAATCCTATTGCAAATTAATTTGATTTCATGCTGTTTATTTTGAATGCTGATTTTATTTAAATCCTTATCAATATCTTGTAGTGTTAAATACTGTTTTCGTTAATAATGTAAGGGAAAATAATATCATGCATTTGATACGTCTTGCTAAACACACCTTTGAAGTGATTTAACAATCACTTGTATCATCTGGAAGATTCCTAAATGTCGTGCTCCACCTCCAATAGATATTATACTATCAAAATCTCGTGCACCTGTAATATACTACATCATTGTTTCTAATTAAACACGTGCTATTTTATAGTAAAACATAGACTCCCTCTTGAAGATTGTGATACCCCTGTTCAATAGACTACCTAGTACGTCTTCAACCAAACTAAACAAGAGTTAGCGTGTGACAACAGTCACCATTGAACGTCATACGAGATGGAGGAAACGTTAGAACATTTCTCAAACAGGACTGTAGGATTTTAAGCGTATGTCTCGAAGCTAGTGTTGGGATAAGCTAGCCGAAGAAAGAGAAACTCACCAAGAACAGATCAGACAGATCTCGGAAACTCTGACGAAGATAATCGCGGAGAATATCGACACTGATACACTCGTAGATATAGAAGCCGATAATTCCATCGTAGATCTTGGATCGGGAAAGACTGTGTCGGCCCCAGGGAGCCCGTCCGCAGAAGACTCCAGTCCAGTGTCCACCGGCACCAGACAAGGGACGGAATCATCTCCCTCATTTCCATAACTCCACCTCAATCCCCTTGCTTATAGCACAAGGTGAAGCGGCTACTACACCATCCCACTTAAAAATCCAGTTCCATTGAGACTACGACTCCGAAACTTCTACCATGCCCAGAGAAGATCAGATGCCGATACTCGCTGCTCTCCAGGAACTATCACAAACCGTAAATACCAACCAATATCGGTTTCGCCAACTTGAAGAAAGCCTAGCTCGTCTAGCCCCGAGACCCGAACCTCAACAACCAGGTCACCAACCAGTTAGATCGGCAGCAGCACCCAGGCTGGCAGCACCAGTCGTACCGACAAAAGAAGCCTGGGCATCACCGTTGCCACCTGAGACTCCACTTTGTGAGTAGACGAGACCACCACCCTGAGGGTCACATTGACATTAAAGGTCAAGGCGTCCAAGCTCCAACCTGGCCGTGATAAGCATCAAGCGAACTTCCTCCTGAAATAGCAGCACACTACCCAGATCTACGAGAACTACTCAGCAAGCCCTCCTACACCGGATCAACACAGTGTACATTGCATCACCAAAGAGCCAACCACCACGGGTTTGTTCCACCAGCACCAGTAGCTCCGAGCTACAACATCCCGCCATCGAGAGGAGGTGGCAGTGGATCAGTCGTGGCAGAGGCCCGAGAACGCGAGGAAGATGATCATCAATAATACATTTCTTATCATATTTATGTTGACTGCACCTCATGTATTTGTATAGAATGTATGTATCTTCTCCTTCACTTCGGCTGCCTCCGGTTCTCCACTACTGCCCCGCGCGTCTGTGCTTAGAGAAGAGAATAAAAGCGAGGGAAATAGTGGAGAGCCAGATCAGTCGGACGTGGGAGGAGACGCCAACAACAACTTTAAACAAAGCTTTTCCCTAAAAACCAGGACTCCGTTTTTTTATTATTTTGGAGAAATTTTAAAAATAATTTGAATTTTCCAATATCACTTTTCAGTAAACAACACTTAGATTCTTATCCAGGCAGCAAGTACAGGTGATATCTAATAGGTGGCTTGTAGATAGACCTCACTGTTATTCCTAATATATAAAGAGCAATTGTCTCAATGTGGTGTTGACAACCGCTATTAGCTACTTTGTACTGATTTATGTAATTACGGATTTACTGTACATAATGAGTCCATAGACATCTGAGGCTATGATTATAACAACTTTATATCCATGTAAGGTAGCACTACATAACTGGGGAATGGCTGACGATTCCCAATGTGACTGCGGAGCTTTGGAACAATCATTGTATCACATAATACATGAATTTGAAGGAACCAAGTGACTCTATTGATGCCACTCCCGCATGCATTTGTTGGACATCCAACTGCGACGTCCTCCATTGTGCTAATACGTCTACATCTTTAATCCATTGTTAATCTGCTTCTTATGCTTGTGCCATACTATGACAAAGTATTTTATCTTGTAAATAATAAATTGTATTCAAGGTTCTGTAGATGTATGCAGTACGCTAATTAAATAAAACCTGATAGGTTGTGCTTACTACATTTGGTCCGAATTATTGAATACCCAAAGGGGTCCATTAAAGAAACAATGTCACAGTAATAACTGAAGACATGCTACGTCCTTATGTCCGATGGTTAATATGTCTTAGTGGAGTACTAGAAAGAGTATATGGGCAGTACCTTAATAATTAGAGTTGTATTGATGTATTTATAAATTTACTAAAAATAGTTTCAAATTAGTTAATTTTCAAACTGTGCTCCAATAATGAAATTGTGTTGTGTTATACGTTTCACCATAAGAATTTTATTAAAAAATTTGAGCTTCCAAGACTGTGCAGGAACTAAATCATAACTGATTAATAGTAACGTGGGGGTCACATTTATGAGAGACAAAAATATTTTTGTTTTATTTCTCTGGACTTTACTGCTCGTATGGTCATACGCAAATAATGTATTTTGTTGTAGTAAAACTCTTATTACTAGCCAAGTTGTCTAAGGCATTAGACTCGCATTTATATGTGTTCATCATTGACAAGAAGTTTAGCCTTTGAAATAAATTATACTGGTAGCACTGGTCTATATTGTAAAGTAGTTAGACTAAAAAAGCTTAAATAATTTTAATGCAAATTTTAAAACATTTTAGCAAAGGGTTATCCAGCTGAAAACTTTTAAGCTAATAATAAATATTTTTTATAAATTGACTCATGAGATTGCGTTGATTCAATTCCCAGCTCCTTGTATTAACGTTTTACGTTAACTCTTTACTTTTTATTTGGCTGAACCAATTTTTCGAGGCTGCTTTTTAAAATACTAATTTACATTTGTATTTTTCAAGAGTTTTAGTGTTTTTACTAAACTTTTCGCCATCAAGATCTGCGATAATTTATTGGTAGCTATGAGTGATACCCTCTTAGCTTTTGTGTAGGCACAAGTCTTAGTAGAAAACATACTACCCTCAACTTTGGTCACGAGGAAGAAACGTCAAGTTAGTTTGGTCTTCCGGTAATGAGGTATTTTTGTTTCGAATTTCAGCTTTGTGTGCTGAAGGCGGGGTTTCTTGTACAATTTCACTCTGCCTATGCGCAAATTCTGGTACATTTCCTTTAATCTACAACTTACTCTTCCTTAATTTATAAGTGTGATTAAATGTGAATGGACCTACTTCAGTGGTCGTCTAGTCAAAGGCGTGACTCTAGTCCTTAGACTGGCCTTCTGATGGCGGGGATATTGGAGTTTGATTCTCGGTCGGGTCTCCTATGCAAATAAGGTTAGATTATCTATAAAACGCCTCTTTCTTCATCCCTACCTCATTAGAGTAATTATCATGAAGGCTTACACCATATAATACACGGTGATTGAAAAATGCAAGTATCCAGGAATGTAAGTAATAAATTTGTAAAAAAAAAAACCAAAAAACACGCTCTTAGTTAACCAGATATTATCAAGGTGGAAGTTTGATTACGGTAAGATAATAATAGTAAAATCGAAACGAATCTTGGTTTTTAATTCAAAATGATTTAATTTTAAGATATATTTAATATTTACAACGCTTCCTATATCTTCCTTTTGACTTAGCTATAATATACTGTAGATATTGTTATGTCGTTACGCGAACCAAATTTGTTATTTAAATAAAATTAATACCGTCAACTATGGGCTATACGCTTAAGTGCTAATTATGCTAATGGTTAGTAATTGTGAAGGTTGAATTTAGAAGAAGTGAACCCACATTTATGTGGAGGGAGAGTGGAATACCATTTAGGAAAAATCACTCCCAGTTCCCCGACCGAGATTCGAACCTCGATATCCCCTTCCTTGGCAGTCTAGCTGAACACGAAACTAGTGCGTTAGCTAACTACGCACCAAGGTGGGTAAACTTCGTTATTAAAACAAAGTTGTGGTGCTTCACAGCATTAGAAGTTGGCTTGGCCCAGACAGCATGATTGCCATCAACTACAAACATATGGTTATAATTATATCTATATTATTATTATTATTATTATTATTGTTTGAATCGTTTTTTCTCTTTTCACCCATAAGGAAACTAATCTTAATTTTAGGGTTAGATATCAATCCCAAAAACCCCTCGGGGCAACCCTATAAAAACCCTAGTTACCAAGTTTCATCCATCGGTAAAATAGCCTAGTTTTACTCCGAGGTACATCACAAATTTCGTCTGATACTATGATATATTTTGATGTATTTACTATATGTGACCTTATAATTAAATGTTATAGTTAAATTTTGGATAGTCTATATTTTGTTGTGAAATTTGAAAGTTATATTTTGATTTAGTTTTTTATTTCATTATAAATTTATGGATGATAATACTTAAGTTGGTCAAACTTGTTTTATTGCTGTCAGTATAACGAACCTATTTATTATATTAAATGTGCAAGTGAGCAAATGAGAGGAGAAGAATGGAAGCAATATAGAGGAGGAAGAATGGTGGAAGAATAGGTATATTGAGTCATTTTATTAAATTGACCCACCACATGCTGGAACAGTTGATTTTGTGATGATTATACTAGATAGTGTCCCTGAAAAAAATGTATAACTTTTTTCAATATAATTTTTTTTAACACCCACACAGCCGATTGGAACCAACGCCGTAATACCCGAAGGGTATGCTAGAGTTACATTGAGGGTTGGAAACGAATCGAATAGTTGGAGTGATGGCTACACGATAATGGTTCATACTGCATGACTAAAATAAAATGAAATGGAAGGAAGTATTGGTTTCTAAAAGCGTAGTTCTACCAACTGTATTTAATACTCTCGTGGTATTTTTGTAGTCCAGTTTATCTTCGGCATAGGAAGCAGTGTACAAGATTTTATCACAATAATTATTATGCTTTTCTTTGTTATGTAAAATTTTCGTCAGGATGGGAAGTAAAGTTCAACTAAATCGTGCTTTTTTTATATTTTATTTCTTAGCGCCACATCAATACTTCCTGTTCGGGGCTTACGCTTACGTATTAAAATATCATAATAGCTTTAGGGATTAGAAAGGCTTTATAAAAAGGAAGTGCACCCGATTTGCGAGGAGGGAGAATCGAAAACAATTATGGAAAAAATCTCAGTACACCTGACGAGTTTCAAACCTCAATCTCCCCCTCATCGGCAATCTAGTATTTTGTAAGAGTAGCGAACTAGACCATGCGACCACTGAAGTAAGTCTTTGTGTTGTTGTTTTCGTTATGATGCAAATTTCTAGCAGTTGGCCATATTTTGACCAATCACTTTCTTGGTTATCAACGGGTGTGTCTCTAAGCTGTTAACGTTATATTATTGCTTGATAATTTATTTTCATTTAAACAAATAAATTAATCATATGGAAATGACCCACCTTGGTTGGCCGCATGGCCTAACGCACTACTCTCGCAATACACTAGATTACCGATGACGGAAAGCGAAAAGAGACATGCGTGTACTAAAAATGTTGTTTATTCTCCCCGATTGGGTAGTTCGGACCTTAGCTCAGTCGGTAGCGTGCATGTCTACTGAGCTAAGGGCCTCGGGTTAGATTCCTATTATGCAGAAAAATGTATCATTGGTGAAATGTGGGTTTACCCTTTCACAGTGATGAATTAATGGCTGGGGACTGGATGTTGTACCTGAAAAAAAATTATTGTGGTGTATTTTTATTGGACAGTGTGAAAGGAAGTGCTTTGGCAGTCAATGATTTAAGCCACCTCTCTTAAATGACGTAATCCATTGAAAAATGGTACTGTTAGCCATATCCATATATATATAATAAAATCAGTGGTGGTTCGTGAGTAAATCTTAAGAGGGGGGACTCTCTTAAAAATTGTCAAATAAAGTAGACAACAGCTTAACTTATTCCAGCTTTATAACATCTTGAATTTAAATTACAAACCATGCTTAAAAAGTATGAAAAGCATAAATTAAATTAAATCTAAAAGTTACAAAAGTATAATAACTCAACTGGTTCGAGGTCGAAGACTATTTATCGTGAAATACACACACACCAGTAAACAAAAACTACATAAATAAGGTTCTTAAAACTATCTTGAACACTATTCATATTTTAAGAATTAGTGTATCAGTAAGTTTATCATTTGAAAGAAAATAATAATCTTAGGTTTTTGTCTAAAATGATTTTTTATATTACTGGTTTGTTTAGGTCTTGTATCTCGCAAATCATTGACTGTTCTATAGACAACATGGCCAAAACATATAATCTGTCTTCACTCGTGGTGTTTCTTAGCCAAATAACAAACACACAAATAAAATAAAGAGTGGTGACTTTCTTCACACTCACAATGCAAGGCTTTTTATTAAATAGTTTCTTATCAAAACGCCGAGTAAATTCTTCCTCTTTCTCTAAACTTTTTTTTTTGCACCCGACTTAAGTTCAAATCGGGCCTTGTATTATTTTCAATTTCAATTTTTTTTCCTAACTATAAAAACCAAAGTTTCTGTTTTTTTTAACATCGAGAACATTCGATTTCGATCAAGTAATAGAAAACTCGAGCGAAAACCGGTAGCGTCATATTTCTACTATACAAATAAACGAGTGACTGTAGTGTGTGTCATGGGGTCTCACTTAAACTCAGCCCAAATAATGTGCTAGGTGAGGCTGAGATTGACGTCAGGCTGTCACGGCAACGACTCTGTGACGCATGCAAAGCATGGGGCTTTGGAACAGCCAGAAACAGAGTATTGTTAACATAGGTGAGATTTTTGTCATACGTTGATGCGATTATGGTTTCACTAATTTCTTCATTAAAATTGGAAAAATAATGTAACTTTTTTTTTTTGTCTATTTATGTTGTTCATTAAGTAATAAAAAATATGAGAAAACTAGTATAAATTTCCAAATATATTTTAGTTTCTTCTTTTGCTATATTTTACAGGAATGGCGGCGCCTCAGAGCCCTCTCACGAGCCACCCCTTCTGTACGTTGGATTCCGTTTGTTTGTTCGTTTCCAGTGAGCTCAAAAACTACTCAATGGATCGAGATTGTACTTCTTATGTGTACTCCTTCTATGTAAGAACAAGGGTGAGCTATCTCATCAGCGAGCGCAAGCAGTGTAAAAAAAAAACTGCTAATTTTGCGTCTGAA
The DNA here is from genome assembly GCA_033556935.1 of Timema podura. NCBI lineage: Eukaryota > Metazoa > Arthropoda > Insecta > Phasmatodea > Timematidae > Timema > Timema podura. The sequence continues at coordinate 47,020,344 of JAVRXN010000009.1, forward strand.
ATTTCTAACAATTCAAATATATTAACTTTTAATGTATAATCGTTGAAATTCTCCTCGACAAGAAGAGTTTTTGGAAATATCAACAAACCTACTATACATCCCCTTGGCAACCAGGGTTTTGAAGGCATGATTTTCAGTCATTTTATGCGTTCACATTAGATGATAAATAGTGTTTCTTTCACAAATAAAAACTTCACATGAGTAAGCTGTCGCCTGTCGTTTAAACTTTGATTTACATACATCGGCTAGGTTTATATTCATGAGTATCACTTAGCTTATAGTAAGCAATGCATAACGTGCAGTGCACAGTTCATGATTAAAATACCAAGATATATGATGAAATGTAGGGACTAAATTCTAATAGTAAATAAAACATTTGTATTTTATTGTTCATTGCAACAGTGCCTCCAAGTAACAAAGCCACTTTTAGTATGCTTGCATTTGCATCTTAATTTTATGTATTTTTTAAGCTATTTTGTGGTTTTGCCTGTAAATCGTACATATTTAGAATTTTTTAAATGTAAATCTAAACCTACTTTTTTGTGTGGTAATTAAAACAATGCTTACAAGTAATAGAGCCACTATAGCGTGCTTGTAGTTCTATCTAAATATACAATAGGTATGTTTTAAGTAGTTTTGTTCTATTTATTGTGAAATAGGTTTATTTAGTTTTGTTTCTTGTACTCAATCAACCGCTAATTCTATACATTAGAGTGCTTCTTTCAATTTACTTTCATTTTTATTTATTAGGAAGTAAATCTATACATATATTAGCAATATTAATGTTTGCATGTGAATTCTAATATTATGAGTTTTCCTTTCCTTCTGAGTAGTATAAACAATAAGAATGCAATATAACCCACTTTTAGAATGTTTGTTTGTATGTTTGTTTGTTGCCAGTGAACTCTAAAAGAACTCATCAAATAGAGACGGGACTTCTACTGTAGTATAGGGTGGAGCGGAAACAATTATACGATATATGCTGAGGAAAGTGATTGACAACGTGCTGAGATTTGCTTGATGTCCGTTGGAACTCACCTGAGTGACATTATCTTCAAAAAGTGTATTAATACTTAGTTTGCTTCTATTTAGCTCGTGATTATCTATTTTTAAATTAATGTGCTAATTTCAAGTTACTAATTGTCTAATTGTTTCGGCCCCACCCTGTACTTCTTATCTTCCAGAGAACCGTAAGCTATATATCATCTCATGAGTGAGTAAAGTAGTCTCGATAAAACGGGTGTAAGCGGTAAACATTCGTCGCGGCTGGTGTTGTGGGTACAGAACACGGCAAGTAAAATGAGAATGGCTGGGGAGGGGGAGGAGATAGGTGTGAGTCCTTGTTTATTCTTTAATCTGCGTACGCATATAAAACGCTGATTTATAAATGTTGTCAAACATTTGAAGTTGTTGAATGTGTTAATGTATTCTCTAAAGAGAGCGAAGCTACGGGCAAACGTTAGTATATAATAAAAATTCAGAGTACATTCATTCCGAATCTAAATCTGGCAGGCCCTATCCAAAGTCAGGCCTAGGTTTGCTAAGTTCAATCAATGTGGATCATCGTAATGTTCTATATCACACCAACTTAACATAGCTTTAGTTTTACCGTGTGCAAATGAGACATTCATGTTTGTATGGATTTGTATCTTAAGGGGGGTGTAGGGAGCGTGAGTTAAGGGCAATGTTTTTGCAGTTTTTATAGCAAAACTTTGTTTGGTCAAAGTAAATAAAATATTGCTCCAGTAGAAACATAGAATTTTATTTTCTTAACATGGTGATATTAACATTTGTTGAATATCTGTCATGAGCATAGCAGCATTATATGACAAACTCTTTAAATGAACATAGCAGCATTATATGACAAACTCTTTAAATGAAACCCGCCTCGGTGGCGTAGTTGACTAACGCGCTAGTCGTGTTGAGCTCGACCGCCGAGGACGGGGAGATCGAGGTTCGAATCTCAGTCGGGTGAACTGGGGGAGGGGGGGTTCCTAAATGGTTTTCCACTCTCCCTCCACGCAAATGCGGTTTCACTTCCTCTAAATTCAACCCTCCCAATTTCCAATCCATTAGCGTAATTAGTACTTAATCGTATAACCCGAACTGGTAGTAAGACGCGGTGCTAAATATTATTATTATTATCTTTAAATGAAAACAAAAGTTGTCATTAAATTCCAGGACACCCTTGACAGATATTCAACCTGTTCAGATAACCATGTGAAGAAAATTAAACTCTTTGTTTTAAATGGAGCAATGTTTTCAATTACTGTAGCCAAAATTGTTTTGCTATAGAAACTGTAAAAATACTGCACTTACTAAATCTCCACCTTCAAACTATTTTATGGAAACTGAGAGTGAGATTCTTTGTGCTTACATCCTCAACATTTTTCCACCATATCTTATCACCTGCCCGGGCTATTCACATTCTAAACTAAGCTAATAGGGTAATTATGGGAAAGGTTGAATTAGATAATAAGTGTACCCACATTTTTATAGAATCAATTATGAAAATATACCATCAGAGATTCAAACTTATACCTCTCGATTAGATCAAACATGATTGGTTGAGCCAGATATGTAATCTACGTGCCCACCGATGTGAGTTGATGGTACTTTAACGGATACAAATACAAACTAATAGGGAGGTTAGAATATAAGGAGGAATGAAGAGCAAGGGGGAAAAAAAATAAAATGAGAGTAAGAAAGAAAAAGAATAATAGACAAAAAATTAAGAAATATTATTTATTATCATTGGCATCGCGTCTTACTACCCGTTTTGCTACAAAGAAATAAACGGGGTTTAAGAAGAAGGGTCAACAAAAGGTTGACGAAGAGAGAAACAATACGGACCAGGTTGAAGAGCACAAAGAGATAAAGAATGGTTAGAAAGGGAGGAAGGTAAAGAAAACGTCGCACAGTTTTGTGTGTGAGTGGGATCGATAGAGCTGTCGAGTTGGCGCCCGAAATACCCCACTCTCGCCCGTGTGGTGGGTGAGGGGTGGTCCAGGGCACCACGTCCACGGGTGAGGGGGAGGGAGGTTGGAGCACCGCCTCCTTCACACACTCATTAACATCGCTCGTTACAACAACACATATTTTAATACTGGGACAATGTTTTTTTGTTTTCTATTTGAATTATTTTAACGTGTAAGATAGTTTGGAAAATATTTCAAAACTTAA